>BHDV01063385.1:75449-125087 GCA_005406045.1 Adoxophyes honmai
TGAAAGAGTAACAGACAGACAGACAGACAGACAGACAGACAGACAGACAGACAGAGTTACTTTCGCATTTATAATATTAGTATGGGTATTAGTATATTCTAATGCTGATATAATGCTTCTATAATGCTACCAGTAACTTTGTTTACCGAATTAATGCTTCTATGCAGCCATTGGCAGCTTCACGGACCGTAATGATGCTTACTTAATGCTTTAGGTATCCTCCTTGACCACAGTAATGCCAATATAATGCTCTTGTGATGCTCTTTTACTGCTACCGTGAAGCCATTTAAGGCTGACAGCATTATAATTTGTGCCCAAATCAGCATGACAGACAGACAGACAGACAGACAGACAGACAGACAGAGTTACTTTCGCATTTATAATATTAGTATGGATATCACATTGTCCAGCTTAAATGTACAAACAGTTTAAGCAGTTTAAGCCGATTACTTTTCAAGTAACTCTGTAGGTACCTAAAGCGGTGCAATCGCTTCAAATACCTACCAACTTAAGTATGCAAGAAGAAAAGGAATTTAGTAATAGAATATTTTCAAGTAACGTTCTCAATATTTAGCCACACCCTTCAAATCGAAACGAAATACTCATTGCCAAAACAAAATGGACTTTTACAAATACCTCAAAAAAGTCCAATTCCTATGAAATTTCTAATTGAACTTACAAATGTCACCTGAGATTCTCGTAACGTTATTACCGATTTGTAAATTTAAATTAGCTCCATGCATCTTTAAAAAGACGCAAGCCGAGCGGCGCAGCCGGCGCCCGCGGCCGCACAAAGGGCTGCGGTTCGAAAGGAAAGTTTTAATATACCTTCGATTGGATCCCGCCGCAGCGAGGGACGAAGCATTGAAAGAAAATGTTTTGCCATTGAACACGAATCCGAATAACGAACGATATAGAAATCGACTAATACCCTTTTTTGAAGAACTCATCGAAATGTCTTATGTCCCTAATTTGTTAACGAATACTTCCTGAGAATTTGGTCCGTGTATTCATACGAGCCTGGACATTTCAATGCACTTCAGAATTTTGGGTTCTATAAAACACCGTTAATTTTTATAAAGACTTCGACTTTCCTTTTTGTATATTTAAACAAATGCAATACCATAACAAAAGAGTCCACATACACATGTGTCATGTACATGTAGTATGTAATTGTTTTAATGCATACCTGACACTATTAAGTTAATTAATTCAAGGTCTTTGTGTTAAAGAACGATATACGTACTTATGTACCTACCCATTCAATTTATAACTAAGTACTATAAAGTAAAATGTGCACTCGATCCATCTTGCTGATCTATTTCCACTCAAAATTTGATTTGGCAGTAAAGCGTCTCTGACTATACATCATTTTGGTTATTATTATTAGCCAGAGATTACTTTTCGGCTGTCCGACCGCGTCGATAGGGCACGAGGGTGCGTCGCCGAGCGGACGGAATGGGGAAGACTCTAAATCCATATTCGATCAGCGGGATCTGAGCCGATCTGACAAGGCGCCGATCTGTTTTGCATTTATATAAACAGCTCTTACCTTAATATACGCTCCTTGGATGCTGACTGACACATTTTGACATCGAAGGGCTCCTTTTTTAACTTAGTTAGAGCAAAATACAAAAACATCATATTCAATCTCATACTTCAGTGAATGTATGCATGTAGAAGGCATGCATACATTCACTGACACGATAATAGATTGCGCATTAAAGATGAAGTTAAAACTAGAAAACAGTTAGGTGTATTGTTGAATCCTATGGTTTTTAGAGAGCAACACTTAGTTTGTAGTATTTTAAATGGTAGGTACATGATAATCAATAATATGTTAAGATAAAGTTAAACATTAGCGACATGGTGAAGCTGACAATCGGAGCAGCAAGGGAGTGCGAGGGAGCGGCGCGCGGCGAAGCGGCCGGACCTTCATCAAGCGGTTGACTGGTATTAGGGCGTGCAATTGTTCCACTGCGCCGCATTCCACGCTCAACACAACACATATTTCACACCGTGATTTCACGCATTAACACCCTCGTCTACGAGAGGTATCTGGCGAACACTGGGCTTGGATTCAAAACTATCATTCATCAAAATTAATATTGTTACGTTTACAAGACCGAACGAAAAATTTCCTTATTTGACTCGTCTCTAGTACGAGTGTTTGTTTGAGGTGTAATTACAAAATCCCTCGGGTTGAACGTTTTCCGGCGGGGCGTGAGAATACGTGCCGTAAAAATAATTCGACGCTCCTCCGGGATCGTTTGTAAAACGTCACGCGTAAAACATATTATAAAGCCAATAAAACGTGTTTACAAGGGTGAGTAGAGCTCGCCGCCGAGTCCCGGCGCTCCCGCGCGATATCCGTAAACATTTTAGCACTGCAATAAATTTAACATTATCCAACTCACGAGACATTCTGTTTTCTTCCGTCCCGGGATCAGTTGGTTAACGGTTGTAATCTCGGCTGACTCGGATTTTCCGCTCCCTGGAAGCAGGAATTACACAATTATGTGGCATCCGCATATTTTTTCGACTCAGCCTTATTTATGAGAATATTTTAAATACTTCTTGTGTTGCTTTATACAACAGGTAGGAGAAATAAGTGTTGAATCTAAGAGCGTGTCGTATTTTATACATTGATATTTTTATGCTCCACTTTAAGAGGGCGCACACATTTTTTACGAACGTAATATAAGATCAGGTGGGGGAAGAGAAATTCAGGGGCAGGGCAGGGGTAAGAGGCACCACAGACCATAACTCGTCGAGTTATGAGTGATTATGGTCTGTAGAGCCCTCTTATCCCTGCGTTTCTCTTCCCCCACCTGACCTTAGTGGTTTTGGACCAATGTTTAAAAAATCGTGAAATGTAAATCTATACTAATATAATAAAGCTGAAGAGTTTGTTTGTTTGTTTGTTTGTTTGTTTGTTTGTTTGTTTGTTTGTTTGTTTGTTTGTTTGTTTGTTTGTTTGAACGCGCTAATCTCAGTAACTTCTGGTTCGATTTGAAAAATTCTTTTTGTGTTGGATAGACCATTTATCGAGGAAGGCTTTAGGCTATATAACATCACGCTACGACTAATAGGAGTGAAGAAATATGGGAAAATGTGGAAAAAACGGGGGAAATTAGTCACTATTCCACGCGAACGGAGTCGCGCGCACAGCTAGTTAACTCATATTTAGCCATGAAAAAAATATGGTTAGACTAAACATATTCTGTAAATTTACAATAAAATTGTTTCATTTGTAATTACATTAAAATCAATGAGAAAAAAAATAAAGTAATGGTTCAACTTTGAAATTATGTAAAATGATATTTGAATAATAAAAACCAATAATTTGATTCATGTTAATCCGTTAATCCCCAGTAGACTATATTGTCTATCAGATAATAACAAGTTTATATAGTTTATGGTAAATTTTAATGGAAAATTTTCAAGTGAAAGACAGCTCTGACGCGTATTTTTGTGAAAACCCTTCAACAAATTGGCTAAGTAAAAGAAATCTGTGTTGCTAATAAAATATTTTTTTCCGTTAATCCCTAGAAAAAGAGTTTATTTATATGTTACAGTAGTTTTTCTTTAAAAACTTAAGGATTTATAGCTTTCTAAAGCATTTGAAAAACATCAAAATCACCGAATTTTGTTTGCACGCTCTTAATGAGTAGGTAAGCTTTAATAATATGCATTGTTTCTGTTGAAAAACATGATCTGTAGGGACCTATATGCAGGTGCCTATACTTTACCAGGATGTAACATATTTACACACAAAATCCGCTGATTATATCAAGAATCAATAGAACATTAAAAACAAACTCAATAATAATACTATACTAAATAAATATACTCCCTGTGTGGTGTCCGGATAGAATAACACCGATCCATTTTTTTCGTGGTTGTCGTAAGAGACGACTAAGGAAAATAGGTTTAGGTATGCTTTAGGCGACAGGCTAGCAACCTGTCACTATTATACCTGTTCTACCTGTTATGAAATCTAAAATTATGCTAGAAGTGGCTGCGAAGCGTGAACTAGTTAAGATCATGGTTTTGTCTATGTCACGTTTCGTATGCTCTGCTTACCCCCTTTGGGAACATAAGTGTGATTGTATGTATGTATAATAATTGTATTGTATTGTATTGTATGACTCTTTATTGGACAAAAAATAGTTACAGAAAAACAGGATACAGGATTACAGCTTCATGTGCAAAGGCGAACTTATCCCCGAGGGGATCTCTACCAGTTAACCTTCGGGCGATTGACAGGATAAATGAATTAATACTAGAAACGACTTACCTGCTAGAAATTCTTTGGATAAAAATAACCAATCCTCTGAATATCTTCCTCTCCAAGTCAAGGGGCCTCTGAACAAAACACACTGACCCCGAATTCCGGCTACGTCAGTCGAACAGTAACCTCAAATTAGCCCGAGAAAATAAAAACCCCTGTTTTGGGGAAGCTGACAGGGGTGCGCGTGGAGTGGCCTCACTCGGGAACTTTCTTCGCCGATCGCCGCACATATACTCTCATCGGGTCTCGTTATGTTGTGGAAACAATCACATTGATTTTATACCACACACGCCTCCAACTTAATGAATAGTTCTTGATTTTCCACACCAACAACAAAGTGAAACATCTGCTTTTCGACTTTAATATCACAAACCACAACTAAACTGCTGTCTAGTACGAACTACCAAACGAGAATTTTCCATCTTTTCAAAGATGAATCTCAAATGTCTTCAGAGAAAGTCTTTTTCATTCGTTTTCCCATTTTGTGTGTCACCGCTGCATGAAAGACTCGCCTGTGAAAAATCCGTGAACTACCCGAAGCTAAGAGGCTCCTTCGAAAACATGAATGAATGGACAGTCAGCTTGTGTTTAAAATAGAGACTCAAGTCTTTTCTGAACGTCTTTAATATTTTAAATTATCATTTTAAACTTTACTGCTTACTGCTTACATACGTACACAATCACGCTTGTGCTCCCAAATAGGGCAGGCAGAGCACACGAAACGTGACATAGACAAAATCAGGACCATGACTACATCACGCCTCGCTCCTCGCTGCCACTTCCAGTACAGTTTTAAGTTTGCAAAGATGAAAGAGGTAGAATAGTGACAGGTTGCTAGCCTGTCGCCGGAAACATTCCTAAACCTATTTCCTTAGTAGCCTCTTACGACATCCACGAATGAAATGAAGAGGTGTTATTCTATCCCGACACCACACGGCAACTGGCGATACGATTTGATAAACAACCATATCGAACTTATTTATTTGTGTTCCCTTTGCAATGTAGGTACAGACTTTATTTGTTCCGAAACGTAAAGTAATACTAACTATTCTTATTAAAGCACATGTTATGTTCAGAAAAATGTTAGTGGAAGCGGGACTCAATTCTGTGGCATGTCCGCATTACGTATGTATCAAGGCGCGCTTGGAGCGCGTGACATGCGCTTATTTCGTATGCGGGTAGAGAAACTTGCTCTAACTGTATGTTTTTTGTTTGTTTGTATTGGAAATATTTCTGCTCTCTATAATAATTTCTCTGTCGACCACAGCTTCACGTGATGGGTTTCATGCAAATGTTATCTACTGCGTTATAAAACGAAAGTAGGACTTTCTTTTCCCCGTCTGATTTTGTTTCACGATATTTTTCATTTTATGTGTATTGCATAATGTTATTTCAGCTATCAAGTCCCGTGACTTTATGATATTTGTACGACCCTTTTATTTTAATTGAAGGTCCATTTCTAATGTAGTTCAATTATACTTAATTGAATTCATTTTATTTTATTTTCTTATGCTCAGCGACTTAATAAAGGTCATATAAATACGCGTGACTAAAGTAGGCAGATTACGTGAATTAGCAGAATATGTAACTTCCTCTAAAGTTAATATTTTGTATGGACCAAATATTTAAGTTCGTAAGAATACTCTTCGTTCAAGTAAAAAAATTATCCTTAATTTTTATATTAGCACCAATAGATGTGGCTGAGGAAGCGGCGATTGCACAATACATTAATCAGCCGGTTGCCTGCAATGCAATGCCCTTTTGCAACGCTTATCCACTTTTCTACGGATGCGAGATTAAAGGGGAGAGTAGCAAAATGAGAAATGAAACGATTTCAGGACGCATTGTCGGAGGCTGGCCGTTGCCGTTGTCGGATTTATGACAAAGAACGCCGGATGATTCAATCAGCCGGCCGGTTCCTCAGTTTGTTATATTCATAGTTCAGGCAGCCAACTATGAGCCGTATTGTTATCACCATGTCCTTTATCCACTGTGCTTGCTCGTTACAACGTTTTATTGTTGGGTCACTTTCGCAAACATTGAATATAACAGGTTATTTTCACATTTATCTGTGCGCGTACGTACACAGACTTAACAACAGAGTATATACGGGCGCATAATTAAACCAGATATAGTTCACGACCGTACAAATCATATGTGAAAACATTTTTGTTAAATAGCTTAATAAATAATGAGTTAATTAATTTTTAAAGTACGACCGAGCAGCAATGTATTGCGTCTTAATTGACGTGACTTGACAAATGACATTAATCAGTCGTTAAGAGGGCGCACACATTTTTTACGAACGTAATATAAGATCAGGTGGGGGAAGAGAAATTCAGGGGCAGGGCAGGGGTAAGAGGCACCACAGACCATAACTCGTCGAGTTATGAGTGATTATGGTCTGTAGAGCCCTCTTATCCCTGCGTTTCTCTTCCCCCACCTGACCTTAGTGGTTTTGGACCAATGTTTAAAAAATCGTGAAATGTAAATTAACTCATATTTAGCCATGAAAAAAATATGGTTAGACTAAACATATTCTGTAAATTTACAATAAAATTGTTTCATTTGTAATTACATTAAAATCAATGAGAAAAAAAATAAAGTAATGGTTCAACTTTCAAATTATGTAAAATGATATTTGAATAATAAAAACCAATAATTTGATTCATGTTAATCCGTTAATCCCCAGTAGACTATATTGTCTATCAGATAATAACAAGTTTATATCGTTTATGGTAAATTTTAATGGAAAATTTTCAAGTGAAAGAGAGCTCTGACGCGTATTTTTGTGAAAACCCTTCAACAAATTGGCTAAGTAAAAGAAATCTGTGTTGCTAATAAAATATTTTTTTCCGTTAATCCCTAGAAAAAGAGTTTATTCATATGTTACAGTAGTTTTTCTTTAAAAACTTAAGGATTTATAGCTTTCTAAAGCATTGGAAAAACATCAAAATCACCGAATTTTGTGTGCACGCTCTTAAGTTAAGGTGTAATTAATATATGTACATTGCGTGCTCGATTATTTTGTATGAAAAAAAAAACTACGCAATTAATTAACGAAATTTATGTAAATGTATAGTTTAAGACCAACACTAATTGGCATCAAAATATGCGCCCGTATGAAATGTACACACTGTATATGAAAATTTCCACTGTATAACAGTAATTACGGTAGCGTGTTACAAACGGCGAACTTTGACTAAATAGGTATTCAGTACAGGGGAGTAATTTACAATTTAAATATTCTTAATGTCTCCAAGTTGTCTCTTGCCGGGAGGGAGCCGGCGAGCAGCTCCTCTGCTTCCACTACATCAATCACTCGCGGCCGCTGCTCCTGAACATTTCTAATTATTCGCCTCGCTCTCGCCGGCAGCGCCGAGGTACTATTAACACGTTCACGCAGGAATGCCCCGCGATGATTTTGAGAGCCGTCCCGCGGTCGAACCGTTTCAGCCATTCATATTTTGTTCCAAGTGTTTTTTAACTGCCAGTTTTGGTCGAAAATAAACGCATGGTCAAATGCATGGCTGTTAAAATTGTTCTAGGATATACAGTGTTTCCAGCACGCAGCTGTTTATTAAAAACTGATGATTACATTACTGTGTTATAATGCTGTAAATTCGGTGGTAGGCAAGCAGTTTGATCAGTAGTGACCTTTCGATCGTCGTTGGTTGCAGCTCTGATTATTTGGAATTGAATATTATCCGTGAGCGATTTGGTGAAAAAAACCATCATGAGGTGCAAACAGTAACAAAGTAATTAAGTAAATGCTGAATACCAAATAATCAGGCTGCACTAGGTTGATATAACTCTGTTTGTAAGTGACAAACTTGTCAGGTATACAATTGAACAGTGTTGCTCTGCATATTTATTCGTTGGGATGTTTGCTCTCAAATGTCGCTAAGGGCCGGCTCGTCTCGAGGACTCCGGCTTTTGTGGAGTCCCCTCGAGTTGGGCTCTTGTCCGGCGGTAGTCAGCCACTAATCGATGCAACTTGCAGGCATTTTCAGTGTGTTACAAAGGGATTATTTAATTAGTGTTAACATTTGGATTACAGCCAGAAAATATTTCAATCTAAACGGATGGTAGCAAACTATTGATTACCTTCAATTCATTTCTAAGTAGCTTCCATACCTGCCCGTCCGGATTCATAAAGGTGTAATCTCATAGCGGACCGCACGCAGCAGCAGAAGTGTATCGATGACACTACTGGTATCCGTCCATTTCTATGAAGTACCACGTGATGTTTGCAGTTGGCGCCTGCAGCAGCTGCAGTCGGATATGATAACAAATTTGACACAGCGACGATTCGTTGACTTTTGATGCTACTGCGTGCGATCGGCAACGAATTTACACCTTTAGGATGTAGTAATGAGAAGTCAAATATTTACTCCCACACAAAACTTTTGTTTATTATTTAGCAGCCACAATAAATAAAAGTCGATAACTAACGAAGTTCTCAAAAACTGTTCATAAATGTACCTACTCGTATAAACTTCCATCTACGATATCTATTTATAACATAATGAAAAGTCAAGAAGCAGAAAACTGCGAAGGATAACATCCTTACGCACGGGCCGGAGACAAATAGTTGCTTTTGTGTAGTTTCCCTGGAGTTCCTCGACAGCGATCCCTCACTGCGCATCACTACAAGATTATGTCGCCGTAGTGGGGTTACGTAGTCAACAAGGGAACGCTTGTGGTTTCTTATTTTTTCCTTGAAAGAAACCAATTACGAGTCTGTGAACTGAAAAATTCAACATTTTGTGATATAACTAATTATGACTATTTTATACTATCATTCAACTTATTTAAAAAAGATGCTGGAAGTGGTTGCGAAGCTTGAAATTGTGTATGTAACGTTTTGTGTTGTCTGCCTACCCCATTTGGGAACATACGTGTGATTACGTGTTGGATTCCATTAAAATAAACTGTAATAGTGTTTTCGAATAATAATTATATTTAAATGTACCCATTATACTGTAAAGCAATTATCCAATAGTTCGCGTGTTACCTTCATTATTAAACGTGAACGCTTGTTAGGGGTTTATTCAATTTTATTAATTGCGCGATTATATTAAACAAAAGCCGCAATAAACACCGACGCCTTTCGCAAATTTTAAATAAAGCGCTGTGGTTACGGGAATAAAACAAGATTATAATGAAACACGTGATTTTAAATACAAAAAGTTACTAAAACCAGTAGCAACTGAAAAAATATTTTATTTTACGAATACGCATAGATAATGACTGTAAATTTCTCATGGACCTAGGTCGAGTCCGGTATTAATAAGCGGTTTCAGATGAGCGCAGGCGAGGTGCAGGCTGCACGGAAGTTATTCACTCCCCGCGACTCAGGAATAATTGAAGACGCTTGCTTTTTCGTCGGAACGGTTCATCGGCAACTTAAACGTAATTACAGCTTTAACAGTGTTTTACGTAAAATATTCAAATAAGCTTGAATTTGAAATTTAAAAGTTGATATAACATGAAAATTAGAAAACTAAAAACTTCCACGTCTAAAAAGCTATTAATTATGTCTATTATTAAATTGGCACCCACATGAAATATTTCAGTGCCTTATTTCATGTATAGTCTAAGCGATATACAAAAGTGCTCAAATGAACACCGCAATCATTTAATCTTTCTAATTTAACAGGCGCTTCAATGTCGGCAAAAATGCAAACCTAAGCTAGGCAAAGCTACAAATAGAAGTCAAATTCAGGTAGGCAAATATAGATCCATATTAAATACCGAGACGGAACTAACATTTACAAACATAATACAAATGTTTGTCCTAGGCGGGGTCGCATCCCCGCACGCAGGGCACATGCCCAGTCAACTAGACCAAGAGACGTTCAGTTCGGTTCAGTAAGCCTTGAGTTACTCTGACATTTAAGTTCCTATTAGGAAGCCCGTTCGTTAAATTAACTAATTATTTATGCGTTCTGGATTTTCGTAGATACCTCATCAAAACGCATAAAACACGTCGTCTGCTGCTGCGTGTGTTCGAGATCGAAATCATACTTTAAGTTTCAAGGCAATGTGGTTAAGATTTTTTGTATAAATAAATATCTGAAAGGAAATCTTTAATTGGCTCGTAACATGAAAGTCTTGAATCTCATCTGTCTGCAATGAGTTGATCAGACATCGCATAATGAAGTCGCGTTGCTAAGACGGCGTATCTGTATTCACGTTCGGTTCGAGCAGGCATTATGAATACCGGCATGTTGTCGGCATTATCTGCGTGCTCAGTAATGTATTCAAATATGTATCAAGCCCCATCCTCACCATGCTGCCGTTGTTATTTTATTTCATACGCGTGACGCCGCACCAGCTTTATTTTTTCGCGATACAAGAATATCATATTGTCCCGCCGGTGTATTTATGTATAGACGCGATACGAATGAGCATTCGAGTACGTTCAGTCTTTTGCGTTGCTGTTTCATTGAACATTCATGGGGTTCCGCGAGTACACACTTAAAAGATCACTTACCGATGTCTGTCTGTTTACTAGCATAGGTAAATGTTTAAAGAAACTCTAGAATCATTGTTTGTTTAGTATGTATTGTGCAGTAACGCGTATAGATTTAATTGTTTTGGCCGTTGGCTAATGTAGTTTAAATGAGTGTGTGCTTTAAACGGAGACGTTAGCTGTACCTCCACAGCCGGGCTCTAGTTTCAAAGAACAGTTGCGTCACTTTGGAGACATCCTTGTCCGCGCTTGCCGTTCAAACGGATATTGATTACTTGTCTGTAAGGAATACAAATGTATCAGGAAGCTGCGCTCGAGCCCCTGCGAACACCATCCTTTGTGCTGACGGCAAACATTAAACTTCATGGCTCGTCCAGTGCTTAGTTTTCTCGTTCAAATTGTTATTCGGAAAACTTGACACTATCCTTTATAGCCAAACGACAGTTTCGACACGAAGTCATATTTTGTTGTTAAATTTAAAGTGCTGTTTTAACTTTATTTAAGAGAAAGCGTTGTTCATTCAATTTCAGTTTCCCCTTTTGCCTTATCGTAAATAAATAGTATTTGCGCTAACACTAAGGTAAGTCACCTTGTAGCTTAAAATATCTGAAACATTAACAGCTTTAAGTTGTGCTGCATACATTATAATTACGTACTAAGTAATACCTAATCTACGTTAGGCACATTACTCTCCTAGGTTGGTATTATCGTACACCACGTTTTCTTGTGCTCTGCCTACCCCATTTGGGAACGCGGACGTGATTGTATGTATGTATGTATGTATGTATGATTTCTAATCCACCAGACCTTCTTTGTCAAGCAATGCAATGTCATTTTATGACGTAAACTGTAAATAGGTTCTATGGAAGCAGGAATTATCATTTTCCGTTTTAACTAACTAGAGCTCAATGTCATCGAATTGTAATTGGAAATAATTAGGAATAAATAAAATACACATTCTTTTCACGTTCGCTGCAAGTCCTGGTCCAGTTGAGATTGCAAGAGCAATGAGAGCCCGCGGCAGCTAACTAGCAGGTGCACGTTAGCAAAGAAAAATGAAATAACGCAAAAAGGAGAAGTCGAACCGGCGGGGCGGGGGCGGCGAAACCGAGGGGGCTCTTTCGAAGAGAAGCCAGTTTCCTTTAGTGGAAACAGATAACGATCCACTGCCGACGACAGAAAACGTAACTGCACTCACTAAGCATAGATCTACATGCTAACGGTGTGTTCGACTATCAAAGGTATCTAACACAACAGATTTTCCTTGCTCTACTGAAAGAAAGCGCTCAGTCACGGCTCTCGTCGCTAGATTGATATTCTGCTCCATTTACTTCACCGCGTCACTGACGAGAGTGGCTTTTTCGCATTTAAATATTTTATAATACGTCATGTTGTTTTCTGCAAAAGATGTGTTGGTTAACATGAGCATCGAGTTTTGTTTTATACCATAAAATGCAATAACCGCGGCTGGCGTCCAATTCTATTCATTAGCCGAGCTTTATATTTGCCGAGTCGAGTGAAACAGAAGAGTACACAAGTAAAGTACTGGGGGGCAGGAACGTTGATTCCTCAGAGACGCCGCGTCATGAATTCGTGCGCGGGGTCGCAATGCACGCCGCGCCGCAGCCGCGACGCACCGCCCGATCTCGCTGCTGAATTTAAACCGCAGTCTATACTTTGCTTACTTGTACTTTCGATACGTTTTGGATGAAAATCGTGTTCTAAATACACCGTGGGAGCGAAATATGCGACAAACTTAAACCATGTATT
Source organism: Adoxophyes honmai (assembly GCA_005406045.1). Lineage (NCBI taxonomy): Eukaryota > Metazoa > Arthropoda > Insecta > Lepidoptera > Tortricidae > Adoxophyes > Adoxophyes honmai. The sequence goes on from BHDV01063385.1 coordinate 87,992, forward strand.
CCACGTAATTAGTAGGTAGAATTAAAGTTATTTTCCATACAAAAATAATCAGTTCCATACAGTGCATAATTGTAAACATTTCATTAGCCGATAGAGTGAATAGGAAAACTTGACATTTCACGAACCACACCGACAAGATTTTTTAAGAGTACTTACTGGCCAGTAACTTTTCATGCCCCGCTTCTACGTACAAAGTGGCAAGTCATGTCGTCTCGTGACCTCTCACAGATATTAGGACGTATTATATTTGAGAATGTTTAAATTGAAATGAAATAAAAACGATGAATATCTCAAAAAGTCAACATTTTATGAATATGTGTTACACCACTTTCTTTACTCCAATTAGGTAGTAGAATAGAAGTCAATCGAATAACTCGTTCCCACGGTGTATAAACGTGACACAATAAAAGAAAATATAAATAATTGAGCATTACAAGAACTCTACCTAATTGTTGCTAGCATTCAATCGAAATTTTCGAAATTCTTAAAGCTGTTCTCAAACCTATTAAATGAGATTAAATTCTATTCAGTCGTTACTGCTGCACGTGGGAACAAAGAAGCCCACGTATCCGGGAGCAGAAAATATTAGTGATATTTGCCCGGCTCGGTCTGGTGCAAGCAACGGCCCCGTGCCTTCGATTGTTTTTCCAGCAGCCCGCAATCGACACGATGGCTGCGCATATTAGCAGCTCCGGGACGTGCACGCGACTGCTGTCCTACTCTTTGTCCTTCTTTTGTTTCTGTACTTTAATCTGTAGTTTTGTAAAATCGACTAAATGCTCCATGAGTGCTGCCTCGCTAGAAGCTAAATGGATACGCTACCAACAATTGCTCCTTTGAATGTCGTCGAACTTCCCCGTTACCTAATTAACAATGTACGAGCACAGTTAAATGTTATTTCTGGGCTTTGTTCTTAATTCACACAGCTGTAGAAATTGGTGCCCTGCTGGAACCCGCTGACGTTGTATTGTTACCTATTAACGCCATTGACTAGTCCGCTCCACGTGTAAGATTAAATGTAAGGTTTATGTTAAACAGTAACAATAGATCATATTATTATATTTCTCGTATGATCCAGTCAATAGAAACGAATTAAAGGGGTTACCTGGAAAGATTTCCGGGAGTTTTGAAAATTGGTGAATTTATAGATTTTGATGTGCTCTTTCCGAATTTCAACTTTGCCACCTCGTATCTTTGCCGCTAACGCCGCCATATTGGAAAAATGGCGCGTAAAAGCAGTTTTTTGACAATATCTCCTGTCTGACTAATTTTACGATAAAACAGTGTATTACAAAATAAAACTAGAGGCAATTGCCTACAATTTATGTCTTAGTGTTTATTCAATAAAGTCCATAGTTTTGGCGTACGAGCGCCACAAAGTACACTTCGCAAATTGTGTTGGTAAGCGCATAACTCAACAACGCCTGGACCAATTTGGCCAATTCTTTTTTTTAAATGTTTGTCGAAGTTCAGGGAATTTTTATACGGTGATAAAGTATTAAAAATATCGAAAATATTGTTATCCTATACAAACTTTATCGACTCGAAAAAACAGTAAGCACCGTAGGATTTCAGACATCTTACACGTTTTTGGTAAAATGGTCTCTACTTTAGCTCAAAAAAGACGCAAGCGCTGCAAAATTTCATACGTCTCACGCTTTTTTGCGAGCAAAATAGAAGTACCTATTTCGTTCATTATACGAGCACTGAAGTCGGTAAAGCGATAGTTTCTTACATATAGTTAATGAATTAGCCCTTAGATATTTATAACTCCATAAGATACGGCTGTCGAAACCTCTATTGAATGACAAAAGACAAGCTGAGTTTTTCGTTGAGTAGTGTTGGAGTACACTTTGTGGCGCTCGTACACCAAAACTATTGACTTTATGAAATAAACACTGAGACATAAATTGTAGGAAATTGTCTCTAGTTTTATTTTGTACTACACAGTTTTATTGTAAATTGAGTCAGACAGGAGATATTGTCAAAAAACTGATTTTATGCGCCATTTTTCCAATATGGCGGCGTTAGCGGCATAGATACGAGGTGGCAAAGTAGAAATTCAGATAGAGCACCTCAAAATCTATAATATTACCAATTTTCAAAACTCCCGGAAATCATTCCAGGCAAAACTACCCAATGATCAGGCTAGTACTCATTTTCTTTAATTTTCTTAGTTGACGTGAAGAACTTCTTAATATGTCAGGATGGTTGTTAAAGATATGAGTGATTAATAATATAGCCTTAAATAGTGTCCGTTTTCAGTTTGTCTTCCTTTCCTTTTCATCCAGATCACAATCTCGTCTAAACCACGTTTTAGTGTAAGGTCACGGTGTAGTTTAAAACGCAGGTAATTGGCGCAAGGCGGGCGCGCACCGCACCGCTCAGGCTAATGGGCGGCATTACCATTCCGGGCCGGTAGGTGCGCGGGCGGCGGCCGCCGACCGCCTTGTGAATATGCAAAGTGAGCCCATCGTTAAATATTGAACCATCGTATTGTGTCTAAATGTGCGCTTAATTCCGAAGATGTTCCCCCGTCAACTTTGAAGCTCCGAGGAAAACCCTAAGGAACGATCGTTACGCTTGTTTCCTTACAGAAAAACATAATAAAACCTAAATCTTTAACCACGATATTGTTCAGCCGCTAATGTTAAATTTATAATTATTGTGCTCATTTTAAACGATATTTATCTATTATTAAAGACTATTATCTACGTAATATCATAATTTGTTCAAAATAAAGTTAAGACTTTTGGATTCATCATATTTAAAATACTCTAATAATAGTAGGTACTTTGTTTATGAGGCGTTATTAGTAGTTCGAAGTCATTACGTTTTTCTGAAGCGTAACAGTTACAACTACTTTCTCAAAGGATCTTCGATTAAATTAGTACCACCCTAAAACTTTCAACTCGGTCCCGTAGCTTAGTTAGAGTTTGCGACAATCCAGAACTCGCTTCCAATGCTGTATAAGGAAGAAAGTATCTTGTTAATTATGGTTAGCGTTAGCGAGAACTACAAACAAAGCTGTCTTGTTGTATTTGTATTTCGAAAGTATCAAATGGATTTCCTATCTACTAAGGCTACACTTTTTTTAAATTATCCGTTCAGTAATGTGGGTGTGTTGTAAAACTCTAATAGAGGAATATCTTAAAATATCGTTATCATTACTATAATTTTGTGGGGAGGCTGAAAATTTAGCGTCATATCGGCTTGTCATGTTGTGGCAACGCGTCGCGTCGCGAGCTGCCGCGCGTCGCGCCAGGCCGCTCGCGGCGGCATTGTGCCCGAAATGACACGTGAAAGGCGTCGAGTGCGTCGCGTTGCCGCCTTCACAAAAGGCTCGCAGATGCGCGTACCAGAAGATTTTAATGAGGCAACGACTCTGTGTGATTTTATCGCGTGTTCCGTAATGAGAAATAACCAAGCGCGTCCTCTTTGACTGCTCTGTCTCATGGGAGCAGCTATCTAAATGATACAAGTGAAGCCGATGCAGATCTCTAGAACACGCAAATGACTCCTCGCTTCCATGTGAACGCTCAAAAGCGTCGTAATGATTAAAAAAAACCGAGTTCTTTTGACGGTCGTTTAATTTACTTTTTTACTACCCAACCTCCTCAGAAGCCGTACCACTGATTAAATCGTTTTCGTTTTCCAAATGTAATAAAAACAAATTAGCCGACGAGTTATAAGCTACCGAAACCGGGTGCGCTGGCCAATTTTCATCAATGCAAATCACGTTGTCGACTCGTCAACCCAATTACCAAGAAGTGAATTTAAATAAAGATAAGTATCGCCCTCGAGGAGACAATGCTAATAGGAAGTGGGGGCGTGATAATGGGCCGAGCGGCGCGCGCGGCGGCGCACCGCGGCAGGTGCTTTAATTAGATCTCTCGACTTACGCGCCCGTGATCCTCAAAACACTTGTTCAATTAGTGATCAGCCTTAAGATACTCTATTATGCAAACGTTCATTCCCTTAAATACTGTAATAAAGTGGTTCTGGGTACAATGTTTTCTTTTACATGTTAAATAAAATACTTCGGGTTTTTAGGTTCAATAACTGCCACCTCTATTACGAAAAGAGTAGTTCTCGTATATGTGAATATAAGTAGTCTTTAACTGCGGTGAAATTAAATTGAAAATGTACCTACTTAATAAATAGCAATAGCTGCATTCTGATAATTGTGGCAATTGACAACTCAAAAAATACTGGTAGCTGCGCCCTATACAGGATGGAAAATTTTGTCGTGGTCTTGGAGGGAATTACCGAAAGTTTTTTTGCCTTATTTTACTTAATCTTAAAAAAAGAAACAAAACTGCACTATTTTTTTGTCTTAAACTTGCTTGTCTCACCAAATAAAAAAAAACTTTAAAAAATGGATTATTATTCAGGATTAAAAATATCTAAATAACAATTGGTCTTATTATCATCCATCGCACAAGTTATCGATAAAAGCTGCTAATAGGATTAAACAATTTAAGGTACTTTCCCACCTGGGCCGACTTATTTTCCCACCCTGTATGAACATTTCAAGTGAACACTAAATACGTAAGGGCACATGGCTCTTCTCAAAAAGTCGACAGAATAAGAAATAGTGGGTTTCTATCGGGAAGGACAGTAGATTGAAGGGGTGTTCCGGCCGTCGCTCGTAACCATCGGTGACAAGCGATAAGAGAGGAGTTGACAGCACTGCTTCCGCGGGCTCGACCACCCAAAAACTTACCGCTCATTCAGAATTAGATTTATCGGCAAACCTTACAGGTAGGTGGCGTAAAATAAAAGATTTTAAAAACAGATTTTTCTGGCCTATAATACATAGATAGATAGATTATTAATACGGACCGTTTTTGCTATCATGTCGTTGAAGTATGGAAAAAATAGGATACATTATGTTGTACAATCGAACTTCCGAAGCGGGGCTTTATCTATGTAGGTAAAAAAATAATGAAGTGAAAATAGTGACCTCATTTAAAACTGAAATGTGGTTATCTTCATCAAGTTTTGTTTGTCAAATAAAAGAAAAATAACCCGATATTTATCGCGTTGATTTTTTTTTAACAGAGTATTCATTTTTTTTGTTCTTGCCCATCAGGAAGTATATTTGAGCTTATCACATGACCTGGTCAACTCATACATCTGCGCTTTCTTATCGCACTTGTAAACATATGTTACGTCTTAGTAGCAAACTATTTTGCTATGCATAGAAGAAATCAATTCATAGAAAACAAACCTTAACGTGGATACAATTTTTCCCACAATCCGTCCACTAAAGGAATATGTTATTTTATTTCTATTTCCCGTATTCACTCAGGGTTTATGTATCTCGAATAGTCACGTCCCTGTCCCGGCGAAGGGTAAAGCATACAAATAAGTGAAAGTCCGAAACCGCCCAAACACCCGACGCCATGTTCTTTATCTACAGATCTCTTAAAAGAATTTGATCGTATATGGGAATATTACGAGCAACAGCTGTGACAAGGGACCTCGTATAAACTTGAATGCTGCGTACATGACAACCTCCTACTCATGGCAACTTAATTTAATCAAATCAAAACCACTTCACCGTGGTCAATGTAGATGTAGGAGCCGCTTTTATTTATGTTTCTGACATTTACCCACTTATTTACGGGTTTTACCCTGCGTGTTATCGAGTTTAAAATGACATATCTCCATTTCTTTCGTGGATGTCGTAGGAGGTGACTAAGGTAATAAGTGAAGGTATATTTTAGACGACAGGGAAGCAATCTGTCACTATGGTACCTGTCAACTTGAAAGCTAAAAAAATTCTAGAAGTAGCTACGAAACGTAAAATAGTCATCAGACTAAATTTAGTCTGTGGCGTTTTGTGTGCTCTATCTACCCCAAATGGGAATATAGGCGTGATACATAAATACAAACGTATTTACGGGTAAGTGAAAACACCTTATCCGTTATCCTTAATATCGGAGTGCATATTAAATCAGAAACGTTTGGAGTCTTTCCAGTGGCTTTTTCTATTAGAACTGAAAAACACGTAGATTACTAGAAAAGCGTGGCTCCCGGCGGCGGGCAACGGGAAAACCTCTTTCTGTGATGCTAATTGATTAGTTTCCAATGGATGTGCCGCGAACTTCGATAAAGCAAACATTTGTGACGTAAAGATTTTTTGCCAAAGTGTAGCAAAATCGAATACATGTCATGTCATAATCTGGAACAGTATTCATGCCATAGACTTTTAGATGTTATGATTTAAAAAAATTGGTGCTTTTCAATATGTAAAAAAAAGATCGTGACTTTTTCCGAAGCAATCGATAATCAATTTCCTACTAGTGGTATTTTATTAAACACAATGATATCTCATGAAAAAGCTAAAATTAGCAACTCACTGTTCTATCCGACAGAGATGGCTTAACGTGTGATATTTATTTGTTTTCTGCAATTTGCCTTATCCATTTGGGAATACAGGCGAAATGTATGTATGATCTGTGGGACAATTTACGTACCTACCCAAAGTTATGGGTGTCGGACTTTATAAGGGAGAAAAACTGATGTAAGTCCAGCGCTTATTCCTTTGACACGAGAAACCCAAAAGCAAATTAAAATGATTTATTGCGTTGTATTCCGGAAGAATGGCAGTCCTACCTCAGGGGACAACAGGTTATTTGTCTACGGGCGTCATTGGCAGTATAACGAGGCGTCTGCGTGGCCGCAATCAATTTGGTGGCATGCGGCTGTCAATTTGCGGCGCGGGCGCGGCCAGGCGTCCCGTCCGCGCCTGATTACTTCCGAGTGACCGCCTTTGATTTGCATAAGGGCCAGCTTTAATATGAGATTATTCTCGAGTTAGGAACATCGGACGAAACGGGCCCATTCATTATTAGTTTTGGAATATTTAGTCGACCCAATCCCTGGCGCAATTAATAGAATTGCTGGACGTGTTCGACATGCCTCCTGGCACATTCCGATAAGGCCCGGATGGAAGTGGGATATGCTCAAATATCGCACATAGACGCGCATTCATTACGGTTTTGCTATGCGTCTTTAGATTACTCAGCTTCCGTAGCGTAATTTTATACCGACTTGTGCACCCAAAGATGAATACCTACTTAAATAGTTACATTTGCACTAAGTAAAAAATAAACCCGTGTGGTGTCGGGTTTAGAATAACACCTCTCCATTTCTTCCGTGGATGTCGTAAGAGGTGACTAAGGACATAGGTTATGGTATACTTTAGGCGACAGGCTAGCAACCTGTCACTATTATACCTGATACCTCAAACCCTTAAAAATATTATGCTAGAAGTGGCCACAAAACGTGAAATGGTCATCGTTTTGTCTGTGTAGCGTTTTGTGTGCTCTGCATACCCCGTTTGGGAATACAGGCGTGATTATATGTATGTATGTATGTAAGTAAAAAATAAACAAAAAAAAACAACTATAGAAAATTCGGACCCAAGGACATAGTAATACATAAAACTTACCTTTTTGCATTAAATTTGGTTAAGTTACACTTACATGAAAGAACGTTAAATATTTGGAACCATCGAACAGACGCAACGAAAAACCTCTTTCTGCATCGGTTGGAAAACATGGCTTTACCTCCAATGACAATGGGATTACCCTTTCCCGCCGCTCTGTCTGCGGTTTCTTAATTAACCCCTAAATACCGCGCCGCACGCCGCGTCTTGCGGCGAGCGAGATTATTGCCAAGGCTACCCTTGTTAATTCCAATATGCGGTGATATTGACAAGACGAACGGTACTCATAAATCTCATGACGACTGTGATGCAGGTTTGATTTACGGCGACGAACGCTCAGACATCGTTAAGCGGGTAGTAAGTAGGGACTTACCATGTTACCCGTTGTATATCCCTATCAATAACTGTACAACGTGTTACAAAATACGAGTAAAGAAGAAATGGCCCCATTATAAGGAGTCAAGTTACAATATTTGAAAAAAAAATAAGAAAACCATTAATTCCTCTTGTTCAGTTTGCAAACCTTTTTGAATGAATAATTGAAAATCCGTCAAAGAATACACTTTGTTTAATAATTTATGATAACTTCAGGTCTATTAAGTTACAGCTTACTTTACTATACTTATGGTTTACAACGCGGTTTTTTGTAACACATTGTATTTTAACAATTTGTATGCAAAGAAGAATGATTTATAATTGAACCACATGAATAACTCCGTAATTTAAATGAATACAAGATATCAGTTGAGAAAACGCATACGCTGCGATTAGGGTGCGTTGGGGATGGTAATGTGCGATTTACATCAGTTGAGTCAGGAGCATCGAAGTAGAAAATGGAGCGGCGTGCTTAGAGCTAATACGATCAGGTGAGCAAACACAAAACACACAGCTTTCATCTTCAGTCGGGTATATCTTCGCTAAGCGCACGGCACACATGCATACTTAAGATAGACTGATGTACGGCGCGGGGCTCGCAAAATAAACTTAGATTTGATCAATGAACCTGTGAACATCCAGGACGACAAAAAAATGTTAGATAGGTATTTATTAGCATTCTCAAAGCAAATCACTTCCCTCAATAAATGTATTGTTGTCTGTTTGAGCCAGATGAAGATATGTAAACAACTGGGAAGAGTCGGAGCAAGTTTATTCTCCAAACAAGCCGGTCGCTGCGCGCTGTCGCGCCGGCGCCGCCCGCGTCGCGCGCGTCCCGGCGCTCGCCTGACTCGACTAGCTCGGCTCACTGAATGACAAATGTTTACATTCAACCCCTGGACAACTCTTCCTTTACGACACTCTAAACCGTTTGCCTTATCGCACCAGCTCTTTTATCTTTTTTCCTTGGATCTGACACCCTTTTGTGTCTATAAAATGACAATAAACACTCGTAGGTTCTTCACAATTGAACTAAGATTATCCGTCGGCGTAGCCACTGTAAAACCGTCTTATTGAACCTTTATTGCCTCTTTCGGTTGGTTCGTAAAAGTTAGAAGAAAACAAAGAGCGCCAATTTGGCACGTAGAAGACAAACGCATTTAAAATGGGCAGAGCAGAGCAGCAACCATCTATCTTGGAGCTTGATAAACGACGACATTATTCCTTATCGCCCACTCAATTTGTTTAAAAGCGCTCTGCTTTGATAATTTGAGAATTACAAATCGTATCCTTTGACACAAAAATATCCTCATAACTCGATGAGCCTGCCAGCTTCTTGATAGACGGCACAGACAACGAGATTTATAATTTTACTAATGTGATTTTTAACAGCGCCATTCCGGTCGAACCTTTTCGAATTAAGTTACAAAAATTTCGGACATACTCTTAGTGCTCTATTTCAAATAAGTTTGTGATCTGCAAATATAGTTGTTTTCATGTAAATTTAGGTACTTTATAATGAATTTTAATAGACTATGCCACGCAAAACGTACCACCCCGTCATAGGTCAGGGCATAAATTATTAGGAATTGGTGATCGCACTTATTATTTCAGGCTTATTCAGCTTCAACTTTGTCTTTTGTTCCAGTGGTGGAAGAGCCGGAGTTCACGGACGTGATCCAGAACGTGACGGTGCCGGCCGGGCGCAGCGTGCGGCTCGCCTGCTCCGTCAAGAACCTGGGCTCCTACAAGGTAACGACAGCAATGTAACAGCCTGAAAGGAGCTGAATGGCGATAGCCAGATACCTACTCCAAAATAACGTTAAACGTAGTAACGCTTTAAATCGAACTATCCGAATAATTTTAGTGTTCGTTTTGTTGCTGTTGCTACATCTGTGTACTTTTGGTTTTTATTAACTTGGACATTATTATTAAGACAAACTGATAATAACTACGCTTCGTAAAGAACATGTTTGTTCAAAGTATACATATATGTATGTAGAGCTGTGAATCTATACGGAATTATTGATTTTTCTAGTTATTAGTTAGCTATTAAAAATATTTACAATTTCTTATTTACCTATATCATTTTACTCATCTCGAAATTGCTCCATATAAAAAAACAAACGTACAAACATGGGACAATAGGAAATAGTACGATTACAAAGTAAACTAAGGTCATGTGCGCTGAGATTTTTTATCTTATAGACAAATGTAGAAGATGTTGACTCTGGGGGCGCGCCGCTTAGTGGCAGACGCCGACTATTCCGCGAGACGACAATATGCGTGGAACGCCGAAAGGAAACATAAAATAAGAAGCATTTTATCATTTGATTTAGAACGCGCCGTCGTAATAAAGTGTCCATATAAATGGAGGAAGATATGATTTACAACCCTAACGCGGAGTTTGCACCTCGCTTTCGTTACCAACATGATTTAAAAACAAAGATTTTTCGTTCCAAAACGAACCTTAAAGCTGTTCAAAAGAATCCGTTTTCATTTTACTAAGAAAATTCTTTCATACATTGACGCGTTTATTCCGAACTTTAAAATGATTGCAATTTCAAAAATGGCAATAGTACAGTGAGTAGATAGTAATCACTGATCAGGCTAAAATAAAGTATCTTATTCTTGTTTATTTATTTTAAAGAACTGGCATTTTTGTATTCAAATTTTGATTTTTATTGGAAGTTTATTTAGATTCCCTACTACATATTTTACATCGTCGTCTCTTCTTCGTTAGGTTTCTCGTTGTATGATTAATTGCGGTCAAATTTTACAGAGACAGAGACACTTAGGATAACATGAATTTTCGTTTTTTAACCAAATTACAATGATCATAAATATTGAAAATTATCGGATAACTCACGTTCATTAAATCGAGTTTAGCTCGACATGTTTCGGACAATTTTTTTTGTCGGCCGGATAGCCCAGCGGTTAGAGAACCTGACTGTGAAGCTTAAAGTCCCGGGTTCGATCCCCGGTCGGGGCAGATGTTTGTATGATGAATACGAATGTTTGCTTTCGAGTCTTGGATGTTTATCTATATATAAGTAAGTATATCCGTTTTCTAGTACCCATAACACTGGCATAAAATTGCCTACTTTGGGACTAGGTGATTGGTGTAAACACGGATCAGAATAAAGAAGGTTGGATAGGCAAAAGTCACACTTTTGTTTGAAAACCAGCGTCGCCACCTGTCTCCCACCAAAGAACTCCACTACATCAACAATAATAATAGATACACAATTACGCACACTAATACACGTAGAATAAAGAGCTGCAATTGGTTCGCACACTCCGTCGAAACTTCGTACGTACGAAACAACTACCCGCACAAGATTCACTACAAACTCAACTCCGGCGAGGCCGCGATCGAATTGAAGCAGCGTGGTTATTTTGCTTGCTTCGTTACCCATTGCGCGTCAAATGTATCTTCACCCGCAATATTTGCGTACTTTAACAGCAATGTACATTTTCTGTGTCTCTTGGCGTAATTGTTGTTTCTACTTAGAATTTCATAATTAGAAATAGTTTTTTCGAAAAATATACTATAAAACGAAGGTTTTATGCTTATCGGTGAATATAAATTACTCCTTGCTTGGTACTTGACGTCTGACTCTTTAACCTACTCGTAACAATCGTACAATACGGCATTTTCAAAGGATTTTAGCGCAGTTCCGCACTGCGATGCAAACAACATGCCACTAAACAAGTATGAACGCGTGGTTCTTAAACTATGATTCTCTGATCATAGCTGTGGTGCGCCTGCCGTGCGCATATTGCCAATCCAAGCTTCTTTATCTAATCCGTGGGTGTAAATATTGTCCAGTGATATTTATTTATTTATTTAATTCGTCGCGCGAAGAGAGCGTAGGCGCGCAGTTCGCGCTTGGCTGCAGATGCGACTCCTAGATGAAGGGCTACGAATTAGCCCGAAACATGTCGAGCTAAACTCGATTTATTAAACGTGAGTTGTCCGATAATTTTCAACATGAGTGAGTCTCACGATAGTTTAATGTAGGTATAATGTCTCATAAATATTGTTTTTGTAACATCTTTTTTCACCTTTAACGATAAATTTGGGTTTTCTAATAGTTTTCAAAACATTCTGTCCCTACCTTTTCGCTTTTTATCCATTCATTTTGATCGCAGTTATTATCTGTTAACATGGATCAGGGTTGTTCTGCGGTGGCTGCGGCTGCGACGACCGCCGTGGCCGCACTCTGACAGATTAGCTGCAAGGTGGCGCCGTCGCAGAACGACCTTATCGGTATTTCATCGCTAATAAGCAAACTGAAAGAATAACAGAGCCCACCTCCAAAAAGTCTTTGAGGGTCGATTCCAAGAAAAGTGGCACCGTAACTTGTAATTCTGTTTTTGAATAGAATGTCTGCTAAATATACAATTTTCAGCTATGTTATAATTTTTTATTGGTAGATATAAACAACCCTGATCGAGGCCTAAACATTATTTTTATGTAGATGTTATACTTAATTTTAAAAAAAAATGAATACTACCCTAATTCACTGTAACCTGGCTTGTCCAAACGTGACACTGTTATAGATTTAGCTCTATGAATTATTCGTTTGTAGTTTTATTTACATAAATCATCATTTTATATAATAAACAGCCTGTTACATTATAGATTATATGCTGCACTTGCTAAACATATGATTTATAAGCACAAATTTTCACGTTCAAAGTTTGTCCAGGGGTATTTTCACTGTAACCTGTGTGTTCGCAGTAAGGCACCTCACTCACACATGAGAAATGATATCCTGACCATAACAGACGCAAATCACGCGGTCAGTATTGGGCTAGCCGCCAAAATGAACTCTTGGGGACACAGCGTTGCTGTGTGTGGTTAGCGAGCTTACGAAGTCCAAAATCTGGTGTTTGTAACAGGCATGTTCACTTTAACCTGGCTTGATTATTTCATAATATTGGTTGAGATTTTTATTGCTTGTAACGTTTTTAATTTGTATTATAGTATATCTTTCTATACTGAAAATAAAACTGTGTTGTATAAACAAATTGTACTAGTAAACGTGTTGCATGGTACAAAAAAGATAAAAAGATTTAAAAGTCAGTTGTTATTAGTTTAAAAAACAAGCGACATGTACCGTAAATAGCAAGCAACTTTCTTTCTTTTACCTCACTTAAATTTGTAAATACAATTACCTATTTTAACACTTCGTTAAGTAAATAAAATTATAGGTTCTGGATGATTTATTGATTTTTTTGTATGTGATTCACTTTAACCTGTCTAGTCAAAATTTCAATTCGTCATAACTCTTACATTTTTACAACAAATTCGTTCCCTCCAAAAAATATGTTACTAATGAGACATGTAAAATGACATTTTTCAACAATAAAGGTCAAAAGAAAAAAAAAAAATTTTGCATTCACTTTAACCTGCCGGTGCCACTTTTCTTGGAATCGACCGCAAGATGATCTTTGGGAAAAGTTGAGATTTTAAGATACAAAGACTTAGATACTGGCCAAAGATAGACTCCGATCTAAAAAATATTGCATTCCATTATCGCCAGGTACTTAATTATGTCAATTAGAGTTGTTAATCATCCATAGTCAGTTTATTGGATAAACTATCCACTACGAGTTCTGTTTGCATATAAATGTCCGTACGTATGCTGCCATTGCAAGGGGGGCATCGGTCCATTTGAGCCGGGCCAGGCCCCGCACCCCACCCGAGACACAGATTAGTATTAGCTTATCGCCTAACATGTTTAGTTTACTCGGCTGTCGTCAACTATGATTGAGAAACTCATTAGTTTACTAAACTATTACACGATCATGGACACACTTAGGGCTTAACTTGAAAGTATCGTTGATCAACGTCAGCTTCGGCACTCTACCCGTTTTATCTTGTTATTGTTTCGCCGGTGCTACGCCGTAGCAAGCGCTACGCTTTACCGTAGACAGCAAACACTCTTAGCTGTACACTACATAAAATGTTTCAAGAACATTCGTTCCTTTAAAAACAATTTATCTAACTTCTGAGTAGTAACCTTACGTTTGCAATTGCAACTAAGTAGGGAAGTATACATCTAAGGAATGAGAAACATCCGCAGTCTCCATCGATTTCTGTTTAAGCGACTTTTATTTTTCATTGCATTTACTTACGCCTGTAGCTCTCGACAGAACGGTGCGGTCGCAATAAAAGCGAAGATAGTGTTCTCTTACTTGTGAAATAAAGGCTTAACGGAGGGAGCCATCACCGTTGCCCTGTATTGACAACAAGAAGCGGATTTTCTCGAAAGCCTCGCCTGTGCCATTAGTTTCCCGCATCGGTTAAAAAGATTTGCCTCTTCGTCCGTCTTTATATAGAATTATTGACTTGTGAAAATATTGCGATGAAAAACAAAATACCCTTCGCTCTACAGATTTATGGCAGTATTTTATCATCATGATTTTGCGAAATAGTCTTTGAAGCGATGGCTATCGCGAAAAGTGTGCTTAACATTTAAAGCGCTATGAATATAAATCACATGAAATTAAACGAATTATTTTGTCACGTTTATTGTTAAAAACGGTAGTGTCGGTGAACGATAATTGCTGTGTTAATATTGCTACAGTTATGCAGCAATACGTTCCAAACGTTCGCGCCGCATTCGGTATTTTGTACGTATGCGCACGTAGTCGGTTCATCGGCATGAAATGTCAGATAGCCGACAGTATCACGTATGTGGGTTTGCAATAACATGCCGCAACGAGTAGCAGCGCTGCTATGCGGCCGACCCTCCGCCGGCGACCGCGCTTGTTGCAACGGACGCCAATTTGGAATGATCACAATTGCATGCAGTTTAGAAATGGAAATGCTTAATTAAGAATTTTACGAATCAGGACGGTGGAAGAATTTGGGAAGCTAAACAATTCTGTTTATTGTTTGCAATTATATTCATTATTTGAATCAAAAACCCGCCACGCTTTTATATGCAGGAAAAATACTAAATGTTAAACATTAAAAAAAAATGTAGTGACAGTTGCTTAATCTATCAGTGCCTAGTAATTGAGTTTACTTACATACATTCATAAATATCACGCCTGTATTTCCAAGTAGGGTTAGTAAAGCACACGTGACGTTTATTACTGACTAGCTGTGCCCACGACTTTGTCCGCGTGGATTAGTTTTTTTCCCACATTTTCCAATGTTTCTTCGCTCCTATTGGTCGCTGCGTGATGTTCTATAGCCTAAAAGCCTTCCTCGATCCTTCGTCTATCCAACATAAAAATATTTTTTCAATCGCAACCAATAGTTCCTGAGATTACCGCGTTCAAGCAAACAAATAAGCAAACTCTTCCGCTTTATAATATTAGTATAGATTATTATTGCCAGTGTTGTTATTTCTTTTTGTTTTTTATTGAGTTTACTGAATTAAAACTAATGGGCAGATGGATTTAGTTTGAGACTTTACATACATACATACAATCACGCCTGTATTCCCAAACGGGGTAGGCAGAGCACACAAATCGCTACATAGACAAAACAATGACTATTTCACGTTTTGTGGCCACTTCTAGCATAGTATCTTTTAGGTTTTGAGGTGGCAGGTACAATAGTGACAAGTTGCTAGCCTGTCGCCTAAAGTATACCTTAACCTATGTCCTTAGTCGCCTCTTACGACATCCATGGAAGAAATGGAGAGGTGTCATTCTAAACCCGACACCACACGAGTTTGAGACTTTGCTTGGCGTAATAATATGTATTTCACATGCATTCACATTTTCATCGTTCTAAAAATTGCAACTAAGAAGCGAGGCAAAGTAGTAATGAGGTAAACATGTTATTTGCTCCGAGCGATCGCAGCCAAGCACCTGCATTAATACTTGTTGGAGTTGCCAAAGCATTTCCGCGCGACACTACTCACGTCAACCTCGAAATAACTTATTGGCCGAAGATTCCGCGAAAACTTGGAGAGCCCTCGGCTCGAATCCGTTCCCGAAGAGATCTCTAAGTGGGCTTTTAGTGGAAGTAAGCTAAGCCGTCTCCTGCAAGATGTTCGCTCATTTCTATCTGCGACGTTGCATTAGCGGTGGGTATACGTCGAAGTTGCCATTAGGTGCTCTTAATTCTTTTGATACAGATTTTTGAGGTTAACAATAGTGATGTTGGGTTATTGAAAAAAACATTTAGATATCAAAAAAAGGGCCAAAAAATGCAATTTTGACGGCATTTGTCAAGCATCAACCGATACGGCAGGGACGATGCCCCCTAGATTGACAAAATGATATAGAAAAAGTATTAACTGCATATCTACGTATTATGCAAACAATCGCCCTTAACAATACAGTTTCAAGCACAAGTCAAAACAATGTAAATCTCGTATCGCATTACCTGCTCACAGCGCTCGGTCTCGATTGCCAAAATGAATTAAGACTCGTTAATTGTTTTAGTCATAAACGATAAGCGGATTAACGGCCGCTCTATTACGGGTGTCAGGCTGCGAAATACCCGACCAAATCTGATGTGAAAATATGGGCACGTCGTGCTTGTGTATTGATACACTTTAAAAAGTAACATTCATGATTCAATACTCATGTCGTGCAACGATTTAAAAAACATACACACATACATCACGCTTCTATATCGAATTTGGGTAGGCAGAGCACACAAAACGCCTCATTGTTTAAACTTTGATTATTTACTTAGCATCATTTTAAAGAAGGAAGAGGTATATTAGTGACAGCTTGCTAGAATATAAACTTGGTCAAAATCACTAATACATGCTTTTTATGTATTTTTTGTTTGAAATACAGATTCATTTATTTTGACAAAAGTCTTGTAACTACATAGTCAAAAAACTAAGTCGCTTTCCGCTGTATGTACCTTCACATGGTAGCCAAAAAACCTTAAATATTTTAATCAGTTGTCGGGTATACACGTTTGAAAACCCCTGTATTTTTTTTAAATTTAAATGACAAGAAAAATTGATAGTTAAAAATGGCCTGTCCTTTGTACACCGGTCGTTATCAATATAATGCTAGAAGTGGCTATAAAACGTGAATGGTCATTGTTTTGTCTAAGTAGCGTTCCGTGTGATCTGCCTGTCCCATTTGGGAGTACAGGTGTACTGTATGTAGGTATAGTTTTGTATTGGCATAGCTATAGTGTAGTTTCTTTTCATAGGTTTGCGATACACAGATCGCATTGATCTGTAATGCGATGAAACATTAATCTCTTACAACCTTAATAATTAAAATTATCAGGAAGTATTTTACAGGGGTTTTTCAGACGCTTATACCCGACCACTTTGATAATTTCCAGCCACCTTGTATCCTTACTAATATTATAAGTCAGAAAGTGAGTTTGTTTGTTTGTTTGTTTGATCCGCTTTCACGCCGTAACTACTGAACCGATTGCTTTGAAATTTTTCAGACATAAAGATAGAAGTCCGGATTAAATAATAGGGTACTTTTTATCTCGGAAATAATTGATGTTCCCGAGGGAAAACAAAAATATAGTTTGCTTGATAGACCGATATCAATCAATGATAGATCGATATCGATCGATAGATGATAGATCGATGGCGCTGTGTGTCGTTTGAAACGAGAAGTTTTCTTATAGTTGTGCTTTATACCGCAATATAACCGAGTTCCACGCGGGCGAAGCCGCGGGCTGAAAGCTAGTATGCTTATATGTTCGAAACTACGGAACGGATTTTGATTTCGTTTTTCAAACCAATAGAGTGATTCAAGAGGAAGCTTTATACATATAATACACACGTGCAAAATAAGCAACGAACGTTGTATTTAAAGACATTTTGTAGTATATTTAAATCAGCTTTGCACACGTGCGACGCCGGGGCGGGTCGCTAGTTAAAAATAAACAAACAAAACTAAAATAAACGATAAAACTAAATAACTAAAACTGAGTAAAGCTAAACTAAAACATTGCCCTTTGCATCGTTCTCGGCTTAAAGGTCTCCGTTATACCAAAAGCATTACTCAATGAGCCATCAGTGTAATTGTAAACATACAAAAATGTAAGAACTAATTTTTACCTATTTTTTACATTCACGTCAAGGACGGCTTTTTACGATGGAAGGGCAGGCGGTTTGACGTGCCTAAACTCTGAGGGTTGTCTCTACAGAAACATAAAGTTTGCTTCGTCTAGCTAGATAATCATGTTAATATAATGTAGAAATACAATTTTTTACTTATACTACAAAACACAATATGCATGTATAGTAAATAACCAACATTAATTAAAAAAACCCCCGACGAGCCCCAACTCGATGGCTTTACTAAACATGTAACATTCTCATCACACCTAACAAATGACCAGATGACCTTGAAGACCTGAACCGATTTCCACCAAACATAGCTAAGAACACTCTCGACGGATATAGCTTTCGAACAAAAAAAACCGCATCAAAATCGGATTATCCGTTTGGGAGCTACGATGCCACAGACAAACACACACACACTCACACACATCAAACTTATAACACCCCGTCGTTTTTGCGTCGGGGGTTAAAAATGTATGGCGTTTATTTCGACCTCGATGCTACGCGGATGCTACGAAGTTGAAAGACTACGGACCCCATAAGTAGTTTCCCAACCTTTTATATCCTCCAGCTTTGAAGTACTTTTTTCTAAAACATTCCATTTATTATGTCACTAGCTGTTCCCGCGACTCCGTCCGCGTGGAATAGTGAAAATTTTCCCCCGTTTTTTCCACATTTTCCACTGTTTCTTCGGTTCTATTGGCCGCAGCGTGATGTTATATAGCCTAAAGCCTTCCTCGATAAATGGTCTATCTAACACAAAAAGATTTTTTTAATTCGCACCAGTAGTTCCTGAGATTAGCGCGTTCAAACAAACAAACAAACAAACAAACAAACAAACAAACAAACAAACAAACAAACTCTTCAGCTTTATTATATTAGTATAGATTTGACCGAACAAGATTTTATTGTAGGTTTGGCCAAATAGCCAGCTATGTGTATTTAATATGCATTTGTTCTTAATATTATCAATGACCCTGTGTTAAATAATTTATTGAAGAACTTACAATTGAAATAATATTAAAAATGTAAATAAAAACATTTCAGTAGTTTATAGTTAAAGGAATGTAACGCGCTACACCTCCCCTTGTCTGTGCAATTTAAAATTATTTTCATCACCACAAATATCACGCCCTGTGAGGTAGGCACAGACAAGAATGCTATTCGCTTCTGTTTTAGCTTATTTCTCTCACTTCATTCAAATTCATCCTTTTAGTCATACATGCTCGTCTGTTTCGGGTAGGTACTTTTCATTTAATTTTAGTCTTTTTTCAGAATATTGCCGATCTGTTCCATATACATAGGTACGTTTTTCTAGAACATCCTCACCGACTTGCTCTAACACACCTTTGTAAATTTGCCTACACATCCTTGTTTCATAAATTTTCCATTTACTCAAACCAACGCAACATTCTTTTCTCTATTCTGGTAACAATATTCTCTCTCAGACCACATTTCTCTCTAATCACCCACACACTTCTTTTTAAGTATTTAATCTGGGGGCACGGCCGTGCCCCCACCAAGTCGAGCAAAAAAGCGTCACGGCCGTACCATCCTTTTCTCGAAGCAATTCAGACCATTTTCGACCCCCTGTAACTTCGTTGTGGATAAAACTAGAAGACTGAAATTTTTAGTAACCATGCAGGCATTGTAAAGATACGTATATTTCAAATTTCATTCAATTTGAACCAGTACTTTAAGAATTATAACGGGTCAAATTTCTTAATTTTGTCACTCACTGACTGACTGACTGACTGACTGACTGACTCACCGATCATCAAAAGTCTAAGGCACTTCTAGAAGACCTAGAAGCTTCAAATTTGGAATATAAGTAGTGTTTGGTGTATGAATCAAGGAAAAACTAAAAAAACCGGCCAAGTGCGAGCCGGACTCGCGCACGAAGGGTTCCGTACCAAAAATTGCAAAAAATCAGAAATTGTGTATGGGAAAAAAGTAGAAATGTCTGGAAATACAAAAAGAAATGAGATCCCATCAAAAACAATACTTGTCAAAAAAAACCAAGTCTCGCAACTCAGTTGTTCTGCGGTAAAAAGTTGTGAGATCCATGTAATACCAAGTCGGTATAACATGGTATAAATAAATATATCGAGACTTGGCCATCGCCTGTAAACACATGTAAATTCAATTATTTAGTGCGATGGCCATGTCTCGATATATTTATTTATACCATGTTATACCGACTTGGTATTACATGGATCTCACAACTTTTTACCGCAGAACAACTGAGTTGCGAGACTTGGTTTTTTTTGACAAGTATTGTTTTTGATGGGATTACGTTTACATATAATGTTTTGTTTAATAAACCGTACCCGAACCCTGTAGCAAGCCGAAATAAAAACGCAACTGTTTTATTTTCCTTTACACGCAATAATTACTCATTTTACATTCAAATCATTAGCTTTTTTCAACCCTACGGACGTAATATCTACCTAGAT
This sequence comes from Adoxophyes honmai, assembly GCA_005406045.1. Classification (NCBI taxonomy): domain Eukaryota; kingdom Metazoa; phylum Arthropoda; class Insecta; order Lepidoptera; family Tortricidae; genus Adoxophyes; species Adoxophyes honmai. Next base: position 108,313 of record BHDV01063385.1, read on the forward strand.
AAGTACCCTCTCGGTATAAGTACAGATATAATAAGACGAACCGCTCCTAAACGTTTCATAATTAAATCTGTCGTAACACGTCCACGAATCATCTCCTGCGGCGACGACCGACGAGTCCGTCGTTAAAGAGGTTCGGTGCGGAGCGCGGCAGAATGGGCAAAGTTCGCGACGAGTCCATTATAAATCAAACGACGCCTTCCAGGCATATCCTGAGGGACCCCGACGCTCGGGCGCTACCGACGACCGAACTTCGCCTTCTAAATGCCTCAACAATTAAGATAAAAAGAAAGAACGGCCTAAATTAAAGGTGGTTAAAAGATAACGAGTTAATAGCCGCCTCTGTCAAAGTTTAGCATAGAAACGTCGGTGCGCGTCAATCCCGCCCGGTGAAACACGGCGCAGGAAGATGTTTTAGTTTGAACACTTAAACCATTTTGTGGTCCGTACGTGATCCCTGGATGGTTACTCAAGTAAGCAGCTTGTGATTAAGACTAAGTCGCTTGTGGTCATATAAATGTGTCTATTTTGGGACAAAGAAAGCTCGATAGTAACATACATTAAGTCTAATGAGATTCAACATATACCTAATTATGTAATTTATAATTTACATGAGGCATATGACATTATTTATACGAAGCAGAACACTTGAGACGATACTTTCTTCAAGGTGACGTCGAGACTAACTCGCTTAGGGTCTCCGACGAACGAGATTAGTCGCCGCTGCGGCTATTAAATATCAGATTTGCTTCAGCCTGCCTCGTTATCCACTTTGCTTTTGCGATTTACATTTTTAACAGGCTTAAATATGATGAATCTTCTTCTCTGATTTAAAGTGGTGTTTCATTTGGAAGGAGAAATAATTTCATTACTATTGAAGTTATTTGATGTTATGTCTAAATCATAGTAATACCTTCTACATACATATTGTTATTTTTAGTATTCAAATATGTTTTCTAGAACGCATTGTCTAACATACACAGCTAAAAACAAAGAAGTATTCATCTTCAATTCAGAGCTAACGTAATAAAACCAGTTTCGTTGTTTAATTTCGCACTCTTCGTAAGTAAGTAATGTTATAATCCAAATTCCTGGGAAGTTGGGTTATTACAAAACATTTCGCGCCGACCCGCCATGCGCAAAACTTCTCAAAGTTCAACACTCAACGCTTATCTCTCAACCGCTTATAAAATTTTGATTCCTCTTTAATATTATCTTAATTGTTGAAACAATCACGGGAACTTTGTGAAATATTCCTTTGCGCTGTTACGCAATTAAATCTACAACTACTTCTACAACCACGTTTTAATGGAATCTCGTACTGTGGGTGCTGTAGTGTTCCGAATTCATTCACATTCACCTCTCTACGTTTGTTTTTCTCGTATCATTTTTAATTTAAAAAAAAGCTAAAAGTGTCTACGAGGCGTGCAACAATCATGGTTTTGTCTATGTGGAGTTTCCCGTGCTCTGCCTGCCTCATTCGGCAACACAGGCGTGATAATATATGTTATAAGCTTCTTGACTTATGTACTAATGCTGTCTTATCTAAGCACGGATAAGGTATTAATTATAAATGGTCAATATTGATGTAGCGATATCAGGAAAGTTGTCGGTCCAGGTGGAGACAACAGCGCGGGGGCGTAATTGAATCAGTGCCGCAGACGGACACGCCGACATACCGCCGCGATTAGATTACGCCGGCCACAATTACGCAGATCAGATTTACATCCGGCCGGGCCCGCGACGCCGGTGCCTGACTACATCTTAGACTGAGTACCTCGTCTAATCGCCATCTGGTTTCACGTCCATGATGTTCACAAAGCATGGTTATCGCGAAAATCTTAAGTTATTCTATAACTGAAGAATGAGCCCTATATTTTATTACGTAGGACGTAGAAGTAATTTGAGGAGCCGAAAAAGTTCAACGTAGTATGACGTGTATTTCATGTAAATTATTTCATAATTTAAGCATTCTTTAATATCTTGGGAGGCCCAGGTTACGCCGCGAGTCAGGCCGCCGTCATTAGAGGGGTTACCGTCCCATTGCATAATAAAATGGGCAAAGTTTCCTCAAGTCCATTATAAATTAGACAGCGGCTGAGAGCCGCATCACTTAAGATAGGTAAGATGTGACCCGGCACGAGTTTCAGCTCCCAAACTTCCCCCTATATTGCCTCCGCAATCTTGATAAAAAGAACTAACCTACCCATGAATCAAACTTAGAGCTGGATTAAGAGATAAAAGATGCGCGTCGAACTTCTGAAACTTAAGGCATTTTCTTCTGAAACCAGCTTAATTTTTGCCTTAATAGCTTATTAAGATGAATTTTATACTTGAAGATACGAAAGTTTTCTTAATAACCAATAGCAAGTCTCGATCACAGACCACGATACCTATACAGCGTTAGTACTACGGGATGAATTTCACCTGAATAATTAAGTTTGAATCATTCCGGAGCGTAGATTAAAGTAGCAGGATTGTTGGAAGCATAACAATCTCTGTAAAATGCATTTTAAGCGCTTAATGCTGCGGAAATTGGTGTGAAGCGGGGACGCGATGGCAGCTCCGTGCAATTACACAGATGTCGCGCGCTCGCCCTCGACACTCGTAAATGCTCAAGTTCAGATGTTTCCTTTATTGTTTTTATTTAACTATCACTACCATTAGGTTTCGCTTTTGGTAATCACTTGCGAGCAACTAAACTGTAACGTTAAACCACACCAAATAATGTACCTCTTTGATACCCAACTTCATTTGAAAGCAATTTGATTGCTTATTCGAACTCGAACAAGAAGCATCAATAAGTGGAAATCTTACTTTACGTGCAGACTGTTTTTTTTCCTTTTTAATAAGACCTCTAGTCAAGAATGGGGGACATTTTCTTTAATTTCCGTTACGTCACTCGTCAAATTGGTGAACGATTGGAAATTATTGAAGGCACCCGAGGCACCGCATTTTCCCGCCGCCGCCCTGCGTCTCGCTCCTGCTTTGAAGGGTATCGCTACATTTTTAATATCACGTGACGCGTCATGTTCACAATGAAGTGACGACAATGCGAAAGCCTTTATTATCACGTTACCGATATTTTTAACATCATTAAACTTTTCACTTTTTAATTTTTAACAAAATAAACGCTACGGCAAACGCTAAATGGCAACGGCTAAATATAAAAAACCCAGCCAAGTGCCAAGTCCGTCTCGCGCTTGAAAGGTTTCGTACCAAAAACTTCAAAAAATCACGTTTTTTTGTTGGGAGGCCCTTTAAATATGTACTTATTTTATTTTTATTTAATTATTACTTACTTTTAAAGTAGATATACAACAAAATATTATGTAATCGACCCAAAAAAATACGATAGGTGTATGGGAGCCCTCGTAAATAATTATTTTATTTTATTTTTAGTTGTTATATCTGTGAAAATTTCAACAGTCTAGCCAGCACGGTTCGTGGGATACAGCCAGGCTGCAGACGGACACACGAACGGACAGCGAACTCTCAGTTAATAGGCTCCCGTTTTCACACCCTTTGGGTGCGGAACCTTAAAAAGGATAAAATGTTAAATTCAGCATATTCCATAATTCATTTCGTGTGTCATTTTAACTGAAAACCAGTGTTGCTACACCTTACTCATGCTGAGCGAAAGCCCATTTTTCGGTTCTGGGTGATTCCTGGAGGAAGCTATTTTTGTCTTATTCCTCTGTCCTTTTTTTATTTTCATATTTAAGTAACAAGTATTGTCATAATAATACATTTCTTTTTAAGCATAAATATGGTTTTGGCATCATTTTTTATAAACACGTTAGTGAGATATTTGAATTTTAATTTTGAGCCCAGAGGAATAAGAAAAAAGGCGCATAGTAACAGGAGAAATTGAAGTAGCTTTTGAATATAAAATAAAAATCATATCGCTAATAAATGTGCATTGACAAATTTATCCAAAAAAATATTTTATTGTCATTTATATCGCGTTTTTAAGAGTAACAAAAAACTCAAAAATAGGGACAGAGTAATAAGAATGCTATCCTTAACCAAGGACAGAGAAATAAGATATTTACCGTCGTATTTCGCAGCGATATACATCTAACCTAGACGTCTACTGCCTAACGCATTCGTTACACAATTAACTACCTCCCCCAGAGAAAATATTGTTTGGATCCTTAAATTTGAGCGTTAAACGGTTGTTTTAAGTCTGAGACAGAGGAATAAGAATTTGCTGGCGGACACATAATTAAACCGAAGGTACAGTTAAAATATAACAGGTAAAAAATACTTGCTCAATTCTAGTGATAAACTAACTAATGATTGATACGTGAAGTACCTTAAAATATTCGTAAAGTTGACCGATTTTTTTTTATTGACCAATGTTGTAGCAAAAATGTAGAACGGACACGTCAGAGGAATAAGAATTGTGATACATTTCTATTTTTTACAAATAATCAAAATCAATTACACAAAAATCAGCGGTTGTCCCAGTTGCCCACAGATATAAACTACCTAACAAAAAAAAATGAACCTTATAAACTAACTAATTACTTGATTTAAACCCCCGGACATCGAAAATTAGGCCCTCCAGGAATCACCCTTCTCTTGTGTCACCAAGACTGTAATAGATTTAAGATTTTTTGTTATTTTTGTACGGTGATGGTTTGGGGACCTGAAAAAAACTTTCTTTCTTTCTTTAACATTCAAACAACGTCTGTCAACAGGTAGCTTGGATGCACTTCGAGCAGTCAGCGATCCTGACGGTCCACAACCACGTGATCACGCGCAACCCGCGCGTGAGCGTGACGCACGACAAGCACCGCACGTGGTTCCTGCACATCTCCGACGTGCGCGAGGAGGACCGCGGCCGCTACATGTGCCAGATCAACACGGTCACCGCTAAGACACAGTTCGGATACTTGCATGTCGTTGGTAAGAGGCTAATACCACCTAGTTTTAAAATAATCTTCTGTGCCTTGGGATTTTTGCAGGGTTCCGTATCTTGAAAGAGGAAATTGAGCTCTTGTAGGATCAATTTGTTGTCCGTTTGTCCGTTTAACTGTCAATCAAGATATTTTTTTCCGGAACGTGTGGAGTATAGTTACTTAATCCATTACTTTCTTCCTGTGTATATTTTTATATTTAGTGTTATTGTTCGCTTTTGGTAGTTGATAATCTTAGGTTAATTTGTTTATACTTAAATTATTGTTTTTTGTATGTACATATATCTATTAAATAAGTCAGCCTAAACATGTCGCACTGCTAGACGCAGGCCTCCGCTGAATTAATAGGCATATTTTACTTCTAATATCTAAATTCGTACCTAAAAATCATCCTAAAAGAGGCTACAAAGCGTGAAATAGTTAATTGATTTGTCTACACAGCGATACGTGCGCTCTGCCTACGCCGTTTTGTAACAAAGCCGTGATTTTATGTGTATATTTTTATTAACTCGCGCATACCAAACTTCACTCCTCAAGTAATCTCCTCGAGTATCAAAAACGTGTCGGTTTGTTCGCAGTGCCGCCGACGATAGACGACTCCCTGAGCTCGAGCGACGTGATCGTCCGCGAAGGCGCCAACGTCACACTGACGTGTCGCGCCAACGGCTCGCCCAAGCCTACCATCAAGTGGAAACGCGACGACAACTCCAAGATCTCCATCACTAAGGGCCATTCAGGTATACTCACTCAAATGTACCTACTACAGCGATCCTAGCGCCACCTAGCATCGAGTAGTACAATTTCAACAATCGTCAACCACCTTCCTGTTCTCAACTCAAAACCTAAAAAAAAATATGCTAGAAGTAGCCACGAAACGTGAAATAGTCATGGTTTTGTCTATGGAGCGTTTCGTGTTCTCTGCCTACCCCATTTGGGAATGCAGGCGTGATGATGTATGTATGTACCTATGTATGTCAACTACGTCACCATGTGTCTAAATAAAAATGTTTTTAGTCATGGTTATGTGTGTATGACGGTTCGTGTGCTAATGCATACTGCGTAGCCCATTTGGGAACACAAGCGACGTATGCTGTATGTACGTAATATTTTAACTAAATTAAAGAAGCTTGTAAAAAGATTGCATTGTTGAGATCTTGTTAACGGCCAGTGCTTTTTCAGTGTCCGAGTGGGAAGGTGAAGTGCTGGAGATGGCACGCATATCCCGACTGGACATGGGAGCCTATCTGTGCATCGCTAGCAACGGAGTACCACCCACCGTCTCTAAGAGAGTTAAAGTCAGCGTTGATTGTGAGTTTCTTATAATTATTTTCATCTACATCCATATCATAATGTTCCTCCTATAGGTTCTGACGCAATAAGTAATCGGTCTACATAAAGAAACCTGTATCCTGTGGTGTATTATAATTTTTACTTTACAAAATCGTTATACTTTATAAAACAGGTAATAGGAAGAAGAAAACAAATTATTTCAAATTAGAACGCTGGCTGCGACGCCGATGTGCAGTTGTTTGTGGAATTCGCGTTCGCTGCCAGTTTAGCCGTTCTTTATACGTCGTACAAATGATATCTCTGAATATTTTTCTAAATTATTATACGAATGAGAAAGTTATGTATGTGGCTATAAATAGGCATTAATATACTAGTGATTCTATACGAAAATCGCAATTTTATTTTGCAACAGTAACGTATACATATAACTATAAAAATAAGTCAGCTCTTTGCTTGTCATTAACAATTTCTTTTATTAAATCTACAACAGGAATTTACATATAATATTTTAAACTCTCGCGCTTTGTACACATTTTAAACTGATATGAAACACGGGTCTCAACGCGATATGATTATTTACCTTTATTACTCCGACGTTTCGACACGGGTTGCACAGGCCGTGGTCTCGGAGAACTGTCCGTTGCAGCGAAATGTTAAAACGGAGCCACGGGTAAACAAACATTGAAGTACCCGAAAAAAGTCAATAAAAATGTTGGGGGTATGCTGATGAAACGTCCACTACCCGAAACATCATTATGTTAATTGTCAACAGCACGGCACACAACACTCACAATATCCCCGCACTGATCCGATGATATATCCCGTGGTATCAACTTCTGAATCACCGGACCCCAAGTTGACGATAAATTGAAACCGTCTTCTCTATTAAAATTCTTAGGATGTTTTTGAATTTCGATCGCCTCCCGTATAACACGTGGATAATAGTGCCGTTCGGTCGAGAGTAATTTGGGTTTGTGTAATTCTATCCAGTGATTTGGTCCAGTCGTGAGTAAATGTTCAGCTATTGCGGATTTGTGTATTTGGCGATTTTTGACTGCCGCTATATGTTCTTTCACCCGCTCCTGAACGCTTCGCTTAGTCTGGCCAATATACACCTTCCCACAACTGCACTCTATCATATACACACCGGGATTCTGGAAAGGAATAACATCCTTCGGGCTGCGCAAGTGATTAGCTACTTTGGATAACGGAGTGTATACAGTCTTAATGGAGATTTTATTAAGTACTGCTCCAACTTTGTCCGTTATCCCTTTGACATACGGCATAAATGCTGGCTGCCTACTGACCCCTGGATGTCTTTCCCTCTTCTTGACTGTGCGCTGGATTCTCCCAACATATCCATTCCTCTTTAGTACCTCCTGAACATGGGCCAACTCCTCGTCTATGTGTTCAGGGTCACATAAGTCACGAGCCCTGTTTACCAGGGACGTGACCACGGATTGCAGATGCCTCGGATGATGATGGGAAGAAGCTTGCAAGTACCTGTCAGTGTGCGTGGGTTTTCTGTATACGGAATGGGCCAAAGTACCATCCGATCTGGCCGTCAGTTTGACATCAAGAAAAGGCAGCGATCTTTCGCACTCCATCTCACACGTAAACCTTACTCTCGACCGAACGGCACTATTATCCACGTGTTATACGGGAGGCGATCGAAATTCAAAAACATCCTAAGAATTTTAATAGAGAAGACGGTTTCAATTTATCGTCAACTTGGGGTCCGGTGATTCAGAAGTTGATACCACGGGATATATCATCGGATCAGTGCGGGGATATTGTGAGTGTTGTGTGCCGTGCTGTTGACAATTAACATAATGATGTTTCGGGTAGTGGACGTTTCATCAGCATACCCCCAACATTTTTATTGACTTTTTTCGGGTACTTCAATGTTTGTTTACCCGTGGCTCCGTTTTAACATTTCGCTGCAACGGACAGTTCTCCGAGACCACGGCCGGTGCAACCCGTGTCGAAACGTCGGAGTAATAAAGGTAAATAATCATATCGCGTTGAGACCCGTGTTTCATATCAGTTTAAAAAGGAATTTACATGTAATTATCAAATTTTCTAGTCCCTCCTATGCTGTGGATCCCGCACCAGCTTGTCGGCGCGCCTCTCTATTACAACGTGACACTGGAATGCTTCACGGAGGCGCACCCCACCTCTCTGAATTACTGGACCCGAGACGACGGGTACATGATTCATGAGAGCTCCAAATATCATATGGAAAACACCCTCGGCGCGCCGGCGTACAAGACGCATATGCGGCTGTTAATCAGGAATATCGTAACAGAAGATTATGGGACCTATAAATGCGTGGCGAAAAATCCACGAGGAGAATCCGATGGGACGATAAGACTGTACAGTAAGTTTTTTTTAAATTTAAAACACTTTTTTTTTTACCGTTTTCTGGGCAAAGACATATCTTTTGTGCAATATTGTAACAGTTAATTAAATTCATTGTATGACTCTTTATTGCACGGGAAACAGTTACATAGAACAAGTTACAGAATGGCTTCATGTAGAAGGGAGATTTTATCACCGAGTGGATTTCTGGTAGTTAATTTTAGCCGATTGACAGGATATTTGAAACACGTAGACTTATGTAAAAGGTAAGGCATAAACTAAAGTGTCTGTTTTGTTCAGCGTCATCGCCACCGACCACCACGCCGGACCCTCGCGCGCTGACGGTCCCGCCGCCCTCGCGGCCGCCGCGCAAAGACACGCCGCACGTGGATAAAGGTAACAACACTATTAATAATGGAACATTATTGGGACACGTCTAAGGCCCGTGATCTTATATACTCATAATAAACATTGAAGATTTACGAGTTCGAATAAACCATCAACTACATTTTAATGACAGCTCTTGTATAATAAAAGCCTGAAACTTGATTAATGGAATTTTTCAGATATAACTGCGTACTTACTCAACAGAAATAGGTATCTTCATAAATTGTGGTTACTCATAGCGCTCTATAAAATATAATGCGTTAGTGGTCAAATCAGTTTATTATTGCTCGATATCGTTCCCCAAAGGCAGACGAATTGAGTCAACATTTTTATTTCGTCGGTTTCATTTATTAAGAGATAAATAGTACCTTTATGAGTTACGCCCGCGGGAGCGTTCAGTTATATTCGTTGTTTGCTGCTGTTTCAGTTATTATTAGTGGTCGTTATATTTGTTTATTGATCGTAAAGTGTTACGGCGATCTGCTTGTCGCCACTGGGTAGTTTGCTAACAGGCTCCAAACGTTACGACTCTCGTAAAACGTAAACAAATCGTTTATAAACAAACGTTTTATGAAGTGGTACAAAATATTATGTTGCGTTCGTAATATTTGTATGGGCTGTTAAATTGTATACTTCTGTATTAAGAGATGTAATTATCATTCTATATTATAGAAATCAGATATTAGTGTCTAGGCAACTACTACTTAGCGACGTTATTATGTTATGTTATTAAAGTACGTAGCCTGGTTAATTCGATTATCACGATTAGATTAGATTAAACTCAGGCTGCATCGGCGCGGCAGTCCAAAAACAATATCGTATCCGAGATATCATAATATTAGTATGATTAAAAGAGCACGTTGTATGTCGTGGGGGCGGATTCATAAGTCCGGGCGTTATTACTCGCCCGTTATTGGGAACTTGGGCATTTCCCCGGTCATGTTGCTCGCCGGACTATGGCAACATCTTGCACGACAACCTATTACGGCCAAGTGTTCACTTCCGCTCTCGTTAAACCTCACGATACTTTTATCATAAGTTTTGAGTGTCTATTTTGAAACTCGAGCGAGAAATTATGATGATAAAACACACGCTGCATGACGTAGATTTTTCTCATAAATTTACGTGCATGTTAAAGGTTGTGTAACCGGGGTGGTTTCTTTTTTGAAGGCGGTTTTAACTTACAAAAAATGTGGTAATGATGCTATTATACAATATTTAACTATGTAATGTATGTGAGTAAGCTATGTAAGAGCAAGTATTAGTAATTAGTTACGTAGAGAAAGAGCTTTTTTTTTTATTCACAAGGACTTTTAACTCATTTTACTTAGGCTACGAAATAACCTACATTTAAGTATAAAAGTTCCAATAAAGCGAAGGTAAAAAAACACATTTTTATTGCACTGATGAACTTGAAAAATCCATTTAACCGTTGGGTGTGGAGACGCGACACAAGTTTTGCGGGCGGTTGTTTTTGCGCGGCACCGGCGGCGCGTCGGCATCCGCGCTGTTTTCTTTTTTGCACCCATTACGAATTTACGGCCCGGCCACTCGACAATATTGCGCAAGTTTTCAATAACTGCCCGCGACCGGCCGCCGCCGTCCCTCGCCATATTGAATCCTTTACTCAATGACTATCATGTAACCCCCGGTAATCTTTATATCATTTGGGCGTCGCACTTACATTGCTGTTTCAGTTGTGGTGTAGTGAAAACTTTACGAGTATGGTACATTAATGAAATTACGAGCACGGTCACAAGGTCATAAATCAAGATCAATAGGTCAGAAAACACACAAAGTTCAAAGGTGGAATTACTTTTAAAAGGATATCGACCACAATTAGGGATCGACTTTGATTGAGTGATGTTTTAAGGATAGTTTGGAAGGATTAAAAAAATTGGGTTAGTAGTTGATGCAAGGCTTAAATATGTATTTTTCGCAGGCACGAAATATCAGTCGAATCTGAACGAGATCGACAAGGGCAAGCAGAAGACTGACGAAGGCGGCGGGAAGACGCACCTCAACTGGGTCGGCGGCGCGTCACAAGTTACAGGTACATATGACACTCTTCTAAAAATATACATTCTACCTTGATCATTCTTGAGTGTTATAAATGACATAAAACTGAACTATATTCTTTCTATTTTCTGATCCAGAGAAACATGTTTAGTTGTAATAACACCTCGTCGTTTTTGCGTCGGGGGTTAAAAATAGCTCCAATAAAAATTATACACACATTTACAATTACTCAGCGCAAATTTCTAAACTATTTATTTATAAGTTGGAGTAAATCTTCGAACAATGAAGGCACCTGTCTGATGAATTACAGAATTAGTACGTGGGTTTGATATTTCAAAGTTACACTCATGAGATATACTCGTATTTCGTCCTATTTTAAGTAATTTTTGGTATTCACACTGAGTTTATTTCACAGGTTATGCTGACTGGAGGAGAAGTGAAGGATGGATTTTAATTTTGCTAGTAATACTACCTCATTTGTAAATTATCTGTCCTATATTGCATAATTCTCTAATATCCTTGTCATATTGGCATAACTATAAATATATGTCTGAACCAAATGTTTGTGTTACAATTAATAATGATTGTTTTAGATCACAGAAACATTAAACACGATTAATTTAATCATTTCATATTTAACTAGCTGTTCCCGCGACTCCGTCCGCGTGGAATAGTGAAATTTTCCCCCCGTTTTTTCCACATTTTCCACTGTTTCTTCGGTTCTATTGGTCGCAGCGTGATGTTATATAGCCTAAAGCCTTCCTCGATAAATGGTCTATCAAACACAAAAAGATTTTTTAAATTCGCACCAGTAGTTCCTGAGATTAGCGCGTTCAAACAAACAAACAAACAAACAAACAAACAAACAAACAAACAAACTCTTCAGCTTTATTATATTAGTATAGATTTTACAAACAGACTTAAAACTTCTCGTGCGATATCGTAAAAATCATTGAGCCTGCATATGTGAAAATGTAAAAACTAATTTTGACAATATTTTTACGAGTTAGCAGTGCTCACTAAACACAGGATTTAAAAAGGATGCTTCTTGTTTATATGTACATTGTAGCATAACAGGTAATCATAATCACCCACCTATCTAAATATCTACTAATCAGTAAATACCCAATTAGTGCTATTAGTAGGTATAGGTATGTGATAAAATTCGCGATATTTTATTATTTATGACAATTTCATATTATTAAATTTTGAGTTTGAAAATTATATTTCACTCAAGGTGGCTCCATAGATTTAAAAACTACGATAAGCTACGAGAAGTCCAAAGTTTAGTTATGAGCACTCAATTACAATGGTACGGACAAGCTGTTAAAATATTTACAACATAAATATGTTTAGCACTTTGACCGTGCCCATGTATGTAGGCGATTAAGCATTAGGTATAAACCTTCTTCGATGATACCTTTTTTTTACAAATAAATGCTTTTTTCTGTCCATGAAACTACATACCTAATTTTAGTAAGAACAATTGATTGTCTTTGCAGCTCTCAAAATATTAACTTGCTTAAAGAATGCCTTGCAAACCATAATCATATCATCAGTACTTTCTTCACGCAAGGTAATTAATTAACTCTTTCTAGTTCTATCTTACCTATCAACTCAATTTTGTTATCAGGATGGGGACAGAAACCATCACTTGTTTTCTTTTATATCTCTTATCAGTTACAGAAATGGTACCAAAAACAATTTCCATCCTTCTCAATATGTACAACATACACAATGTTGATAGCTATAGATAAACCCATGTTGTGTGAGAGCTTAAAATGGATTGTCAAATATCACTCATTGTCTTAAAACAGGTATTGATGTAGTTTTAATGAGACTTCTAGGTGGTCGCCGTATAGTATGTACCTATTCAACGTGTGCTTATTTTATTTCCGACTTTAATTTACCTAGTGTAAAACTGTTGTTGTTAATAATAAGAAAATAACCATAGGTATTCAACAGTTCCTTGAACTGTATATGAGAGGCTCAAACACTGAATTCATGTAAAATTAATTAATTTCTACCAATAGATTTGATAGAGTTTGGAGGGCGGTTTTATTGATTTGTTCGAAGAATTTCGTGTTTTAGACTAACATGTACAATTACATAAATATGCATACTTTCTCGGAGGAGCAGATTTTGATGATGATGTATTTTCTGTTGTGATTCTAATGAAGCAATGCACGAAGTCTCTCCGGCAGCAGACCGCCTTGCACTAGTGGAAGTCGCTCACTTATTTATCGTCCTGTTGGACGGTAACGTAGCAATGAATCTGCTGGGCCGTGAATAGTCAACTTTATAATAATAAAACACTGCACACGAATTACATAATATTATAAAGTGCACTGTAATTATAATCCTAACAGTTATTTTGATAACATAGTTTAAGACTGAAAATAATATTATTATCTATAGTCAAAATGTTGTTTCATGATTTACTTTGTGCTTTTGTGTAAACCTCATATTCGCTGTGATACAAATAATAAAAGGATGGAATTTGCTGAATCTTCAGTCATTCATAGATTTAGTTATGACAGATATTACGTGTTTTGGTAAGTACTTACACGAATTTTGACGCAGGGCTCTTTTTTGAGCAAATTTTACCAGTACTTAATACTTTAAGTTTACTTTATTAATTGGTCCCATGTCTTAAAACCATAAAAAATATTAAGAAATACATAACTTATCTATAATTTATTTTGAAACAAATGAAATTCTTCGGTCAATTAAAGTTTATATAAATAAAGCATTGTATGTAAATGTTATCGTTAACATGTTGCCAAATTGCTAAATTTAAGAAATTGTAATGCTACTTAGATAGGTTGTTGTAAATATACCCCCTAAGCCAAAGCAATGGAGTGACTTTAGTATCTGAAAGTATAATTATATCTACTGGATAGTGTAACTTAACTATGAGTTATTGTGGAGTTGAGCGATTGTATTACGTCACGGTACCAGAGGAGTAGGTTATAAATGAACTAAATAAAGCTTGTTTTAAACTTACATCTTTCAATCTCAATCTAAGAAACCCATAATGAACTGTAAATTTGCGCAGGTAAGCAAAGGTGGGCAATCGTACGGATAGCCAAAACGTTGCCTCAGTTCGACGAAGTAATTTATAAAGAAGAAATCTCCGTCCATCATAATTTGACGGGTCGAAATGTTAGCAAACAATCTGCGGCGAATCTTTGAAGATTAGGTCTGGCTTTGGGGCGCCGAGAAGGCTCCAACTATGTATGGCGGCACGCCAACTCCCGTAAGCCAATCTAACTTCTTTTAAATGTGTTTTTGATGTAAAGAACACGTTACGCAATACATCGCCCGCAGACTTGAGAAATTCGAAGCAAATTAGCTTTTGATTTAGAGACTTAAGTTTGTTTCCTCTAATTTGATGCGAAGTTCAGGGGAAGTTGGAGTTGGGACTTTCACAAAATTAGAATAAGTTATTCGACAGTAAGCAGCAAAACAATGTAGACACGCTTAATATTTACCACACGTACATAACCCAGCTTTACACAGATAATGAATAAAAACTGTCAATAAATATCGATTGTTGCTAAACTTTTGAACAGGTGCAAATGGGTAACACTCGACTGTGCTTCATCGTTGAGCTTGCAAATTAACCACTGCAATCTAATTGGCCTGCGGCTAATCCATTTAATGCCTAGTTGATAAAAGCCGTGTGGTCATGCAAAGTTAGCTTTACCTGGTTAATAATAAAGTTTAAAGTGGAGTTATCAAGTTGGCTCATTACTTAGCCGCAGCCTGCATGGCGAGGTGCGTGCTTCCGCCGGAACCGGATATCGGACGACAAACAAAATTAACGCAATGAGCTGTTCACGGCGAAGACAGCCCTTAATTTAATACTCTTTGAGGATCAAACAATTAGTTAACAAATTGAAAAGCTTGGATAAACAGGTGATTAGGCGATTAAGGTAGGGGTAACAAGCTGGTGGAAACGACTACCCTTGTCACCGTAGCAGCGCTTTAATATAATATATGCACATCTTTATCCTAGGCCTACTCATGAAAATTATACACCGATCAAAATATGTAAAATGACGAAGAATCCTGATACAAGATTAGGTTCGCATCCATTTCACCAGCGGAGCGAGCTATTTTTAAGGGTTTGTTTTGGGTCATCTATCAAACCGCTATAATACAATCGGAGGGGTGCGCACTCTTGTCATTTTATGCATCAAACAAAAAGTCGATGTTCGTCCCTACGTACTTACTTACATATCTTTCAAACTTTTATGTACCAAACCAATTGATTCCTGACCCTTCAAATAATCTATTTACAGTGGACGTTATGGTGCCATTGCATTTCTCGACAAAGGAAATTTTATTAAGATTATTGTGAATTAGTTCTGCGGTGTTTCCGGAATCTACAGGTTTGACTGTTTAAATCTCTAAGCACTTGAGTACGTATTAAAATAAATCTAACCTTTTTTGAGCGACTAAGTGCCTAAATGTTATTTTTCCACGAGGCCCTTAGCACTCTATCAATAGGAATCTACTTATTCAAATACCTACGTTTAGAAATTCAATCACAGTCACAAAACATAAAATATGTGGTCTGTCCCAGTTTTTATTGCTCGCACAAAAACCACTTATCATTCATGATTAGTATGTGTGCGAGAATCCTGAAAGTTAAAAGTTATTTACTTCAAGCCTTATAAGCCCAAGTATTAGATACCAGTCTTACAGCGCGACGTGTAATTACAGCCTTCGAGCGGTAACCGTAACCAGGCTTGTAATTATCTCTGAATAGAATTCCTCGCCGACCGCAGCAAGACAAACTGTCTCGGCACGAAAACAAAACACGGCGCGGCCAGTAATTTGGCGCGTCGTACGTCGCCCGCCGCTCATATAGGAAGGCCGCTGTAATTTCCAGAAGGCAAATTAATCCGAGCACGGCTGGGCTGATCGGCGGCGGTCAGCGCGTCCTCGCATACTAATGCTATTGTTTATCGAAGGGAGCTAATCTGTGCGCACCAGCCGTCACTGTCCACCCTTGAAATTATAACGGATCACTTTCGGGCGCGTCTAATCCGCGCCGCCTCGATCAACCGAACGTGCCCGGAGTACAGGACGCGCTTACGGAATGGATACAATTACTGCGTTTATTAACTCGAGGAAACAGGATACTTGGTGTTTCATAATGACAATGGCCTAACGCCACACTGAAGACTTTTACTTAACACGGGCTTTAGCGTATCTCCTTACTGATGCACTTTTACACGCTGTGCACGTAGCTTGTGTAAGGTAACTGTGGCTTGTCGATTCTTAGGGAGTAGAGAAGTCTGGGTTCAGTTCGTAGTTCGTTAAAAACATATTCATATTAAATGTTGTCCACTGAAATTTCCTCCCGGTTAACAGATGTAGATGGATTAGTGCCAAAAGCATTTGAGAGAAATTCTAATAAGTTATTCGAAAACTAATCGAACGGCTCACTAATCGGATTACGATACTTATAAATTATTTCGAAGCTGCGTTTCTAAGTTTTAAAGGTCCTTTAAAAAAAAGTTCCTTACCCTTCTTTGTTGGAAGCTTACTTTCAGTCATAAAATAACTAATTGTAAGTACTTAGTACTTAGTAAGTCTTGTTTAAGATTCGATTTTTAAAGGCTAAATTAGGTAAACTTTTCTCTGAAATATAAAGGTAAAACTGGAAATAATTGTTACAATAACACTTATTATTACACATACAGGGTTACTGGTAACTCGACGTATTCCTGGTAGGACTTGATAGAGGAGCTAAAATGCAATATTTTTAAGCCATCATATGTA
>BHDV01063385.1:125845-188123 GCA_005406045.1 Adoxophyes honmai
ATGATGGCTTAAAAATATTGCATTTTAGCTCCTCTATCAAGTCCTACCAGGAATACGTCGAGTTACCAGTAACCCTGTATACATATACTCATGCCTGTATTCCCAAGAGGGGTAGAGCACATGAATTCAATAATCTAGTGCCACGTTTAGCAATTTCAGGGTAACCAGATGGTTAAACGTGATATTGCAGTGACAGGTTGCTAGCCCATCGCTCACAATACACTAACCCTTTTCTAGAGTCGACTCTTACGACACCCACGGCAAGAAAGGGGGAGGTGCTATTCTAACCCACGGGTACACTTAGTATTGTTTGATTTATTTGAAACGGAAGATAAGTACTTTTTTGTGTTTTTAAGGTAGCAGTGATCCTAGCAATACTAGTAAACGTATTATCATACAATTGTTGGAGATTTCATGAGGTAACTGTTATATAATTCGAGTCAGACGGTCTCTCCAGAGCCACTGACATGGATGGAGGTGATTCACGTAGCTAAAGCGTATACCGTAAAGCTGCGAACTCGCAAGAATAACAAAACACGAACACAATGTCCCCGCTAATTGCTTAAACGTTATGGAGCGTTTGGGAAATTGTAAAAGAGTCATCCCACACTGAGTGATAATAAAAGGCAACCCTCTGCCGCACCTTTATCGTTATCGAATAAAAATAATCCAGGGATTTTTCGGATGATCGTAAATTATAACAGGCTTCGCAGGGGCGTCGGGTGTTCGCGCCCGCCGCGGGTTAACGGCTTTCGCGGCCGCGGCACGCCGCGTCGCCAAATATTTGCTAAGACTCATGATAAGACTTAAAGAAACAAACGAAAATGCTGCAGCACGACTTTTATTTTAAACGCTATTTTTTTGGATTAAACATATCACAAAATTACGTAGGTACAAGCTCGATAAATCTAAGTGTTTGTAGTAGCTTAAGCCGTGAATAAAAAGCCTAATATTCCAAAGGCAATGAGAGGACTCATGTTTGTCAGCACGATGGAGTATTTCACGGTCCAGTGAAGTGATAACGAACGTAAAACAAGTTAAAGGAATTGATTTAAGGTCTTTGATGCCTGTATTGGTAGGTACGCATGGGTGAGCCTTAATCCGTTAATTTGATCCAAAATTAGCATTTTGAAACCTATCGTGATAGGTATTTATCACATACTCGTACCTACATAGATGCATAAGCTCTAACTAAATGTAGAATAGCTTTGTTAACTGTAGTGATAAGTACCTAAAAGCATTTAATGTGGTTTTCTACAACACCTTACATTACGTATTTTACAAATTGGAAAAGAAATGAGAAGTGAAATTTTGTATGATAGTATAAATGACTAAAAAAAAACGGATAATCCTATCTGTTAGATTCTTTACTTATTAAAAATACTGTAAACGTGGCATTTTTAGGTATTGTTTGAGTGACATTGTTATACGGTAGGTAGGTACCTACCTACTGTAATGTATGTGGTATTAATACAACCATTTGTAATGCTACCCCTCAGCCTCGAATACAGAGCAGACATGTGTTTCGCTTAACGCAACACTTTAGGTACAGTCGAATCAATTGACTTCTGACACTGATTTCCTTCGTCGTGCAATGCAATGTCAATTAGACGTTTACTGTAAAAAAGTTCTACGGTGGGCTAGGAATAAATTTATTCGATAGTACAATAGTGAGCTCATGAGCCCCCAACTTCGGAATTTTGAAGAACTTATTACATTTGTCGATTTTTAATAATTTAATTGATCAAAATGTACGTGTCCCATATTCTTCCGTAATTTACTCGACGGACTAAATAATATACATACCTATATGTATGTTGAAAATTTAACGGATAACTCACTCACTCTTCGCGCGACGAGAGCGGAGGTGCGCAGTTCGCGCTTGGCTGCAGCAGCCGCCGCGGCTCCTAGATGAAGGGCTACGAATTAGTCCGAAACGTGTCGAGCTAAACTCGATTTAATGAACGTGAGTTATCCGTTAAATTTTGAACATGAGTGATTCTCACGGTAGTTTAATGTTCAATATACATATAGGTAAGGATAATATTTTCAAGTAATTACGCTGTATAATTAAGCTGTTACCCACATGCAGAGGAAAATACGTTTAATAATTCAGGAACCACAAATAAACCTGCCGTCTTAGATATCTACGTGACTCATGCATAAAGAATATGAACGAGAAACAGGAACATCGTGAAGGTTACCCGTTCTAAAGTTCAACTTTGAACAATAAAACTTGTGTTGAATGTCCTCCGCAACTCATTTAAAATGAACAAGATGTTAAGCAAAGTCTAACAATAACCATTTCCTTAACGCAAATTTTTGTCGGTGTGAAGCGCTGAAAATCCTCCGATATCAACAAAAGTGGCAAGTGAAACTAATGAATTATTCATAGCGGCGGCGCGGTGCATGTTCTATCACTGTTTTATCTATTGCGGCGGCGGTGCCGGCCAAAAATACAGCAGGACTCATCGTTATTACACCTACTTATGACCGCATAACATTTAAAGAGTATTTTTCTTCCATACACCGAAGGTGTCGTTTAGATAGTTTTTTATGCCAATTCTAACCTTAGTGGTTACAGTAATTTTGACTTGTATTGTTTAAAAGCATTCTAAAAACAACCCGAGGCACCAATACACGCAAAGGTTTATTCAACGGTAATTTTGTACCAAATACAGTCTAGTCCCTAAATCTGTGCTAACGTTAGTCATGTGCCAAAAACATGTTGTCTACCGTTAGTCCAAATTAGCTGTAGAAAGCCAAAAGCAAGCTCGCCTACTGTAGCATCCCCCGTGACGTGTTTGCGGCTAAAGCGCGACCTGCCCTTCGCGTCCGCAAGGGTTAAGTACCTTGCAACCAACAATTTAAGTGCTGTTTGAGGAGCCCTGATAAGCTTCATGTTCAAAATAAACATTGCGGTAATAGGCGCGTTAACGAAATAACTGCAAGCGGCTATTGGCCATTCAGTCTTAACAGCTTTAAAAAAGTGTCTTTTATATTTGAAAAATAGGGAAATCAGACGTTGCTTCCGTCTTTAATTAAGAGTGTAATTATTATAAACGGTTACTCAACATTTCCATCAATAAGCCAAACACGTTCCTCATTAGCATAAATAAGAAACTTAGCAAGTACAAAGTGTCCGGCTACGGGCGGGCGGGCTCGGGCGTGCATTCTAAATGGGTCAGTCGGAGCGGTGCGGCTTATTGCAGCGAGAGGCAGACGCGGCGACGGCGACGCCGCGCCGTAAACAAGATAAACCTGCCTCCGTAACGTACGGCACACAATAAATCGGCACAGATTTCATTGCCTCCTCGCTCCATGATCTCAGGTAATCTCGGGCTCACGCGTGTAAATTACTTTTAAGTGCCGTTTGCAGCCGAGAAAACGTATTGGGGGGCTTAGCCTAATGCCTAATGATTCGAATGACCTTGCGACGGTCTTGAAGCGTATAAAATTGGTCTACTTCCACGTAACACTTTAATCGAGTTGGGCACGTATAATCCTGACAAGGATGTGTCAAGTAACTTTTTATACTCTGAAATTGAATCAATCATACTCCATTGCATAAAATAAGATGCAACAATAACACTTAAAGAAAGTCTGTCTTAGGCATCCGCAATGCTCAGTGGTTCGCAGTCGGCACACTACAAATAACTTTAGCAATTAAACTTTTATTCCTCGTCGATATCATTTCCGATCTGGATTGCTTAGTATAAGATAGTCTATTGCGTAATATTAACAACTAAGTATTAAGTAAGTATTAGTATTAAGCCGACCGAATTACAAAAATCCTCATTTCATGTAGTAAAGCTGCATCTATGATTATGTTATTCTTCTTAAGTAGTTCCCCAAAACACGGCCTGAAATCCTTGACGGTGTGTCAAATTTACGTTTCGTATACATACATACATAACGTCACGCCTCTTTCCCACAGGGATAGGCAGAGACTACTTTGTTCCACTAGCTACGATTCTGACATATCTCTTTTGCTTCATCCAGATTCATTAATCTCCTCATACAGGCTCGTCGGTTTTGGGTACTCTTGGCCTGAACTGTTTCTAAAACGTCCGCGATTTGGTCACGGAACGTCCGTCTAGGTCTTCCCCTCCCACTGCACCATCCACATTCACATTCACGTTTGGTATACATCACATATTCTCACGCCTGTATTGCCAAGAGCAATACACATCACAAGAGCAGAGCACATGAATTCAAAAATCCAGTGCCACGTTTAGCAATTTCAGGGCAACCAGACAGTTAAACGTGATATTGCATTGCAGTGACAGGTTGCTAGCCCATCGCCCACAATACACTAACCCTTTCCCAAAGTCGACTCTTACGAAACCCACGGGAAGAAAGGGGGAGGTGCTATTCTAACCCGGCACCACACGAGGAGTTATGCTAAGCGTCCACAGGTCCGCATCGCACGCATCGGACGCATCGTATTCAATCAGATGTATGGCGAAATGCGATGCGTACGATGCGGACAGGTGGACGCACTTGTATGAGCTTCTATACAAAGAATACTACAATCCGTTGCGTGCGATACGTCCGATGCGTACGATACCGACAAGTGGACGCTTAGCTTTAAACGACATTATTTACTTAAATTGCCGTGATACACACAGTAAAGTAAGTAACAGTAAAGTTTTGTCCTCATTGATACTTAAAAAGTTATGATGTTAGAAAATTCAAAGAAAATTATTTATAGTTCAATTATTTATAAGAAGCTTACATACAAAGTATTCGCATTTATTGAAGAATAGCTTTAAGGATACATATAACGATTTATTTACTAAGCAATGTTTAACCAATGCCGTCACATAGGGTAGGTAAACAATGCTCAGTGGTTCAAGATTTCCTAAGACATGGGTCGAGACCGCCCAAAGTACAATCATAAAATTTTGTACAAGTTTAAATTATATGGTTTTTTATTACGAAGTCAGTGTCATTATGAGCCCGTAGTTTCGATGTTATTGGTAAAGTTAGCCCGTTACGATTTTATGAGAATATGTTTTGCAAAGCCACAAACTTGTTTACATGGAATTCAAATCGGGTTTTTAGTTTGAATTATAAAGTCGCGAGAGCTGCCAACTGAATGCAATAGGAGCCGGTAACACAGTGGTTTAGTACACGACTAGTTTTTGTTTTCTGCGGCCAACTTTGTCTGTTACGCGGACAAATAGGAATAAACAAAATTGCGCTGTCACCAAGTCACTGCGAACTCGCATGTTGAACAAACACAAAAGTTGCTTTGACTTCTGAAGTCATAACATTCAAAATGGTCTCAAAAAGAGGAAGTGTGATTGTGTGCAACATTAGGTATTTAACGTATTTGGGCATTAAAAAAAACATGTTCTCATTTCCGATCAAAACTATGCGTACCTACAAATTTTTGGAGTCAGTTTCGTGACGCCCTATACCAAATCCAAATGTATGAAAAAAATTGTCACGACACTTCTTTAAGTGGGATAAATTTCAAAATGTTTTGCTTGTCCCTTAACTTACTTAACTCGATGTAGCGGCCTCGGGAATGTTTTTGTTTTAAATTTTAATTAGTCGTTTCAATATTTTCAATGTCCACATGGGGATATGACTTTTGCGATTACGGCGACCGCTTTTTGCTGCGTGATAGGGTCTCGATGTCATGCTTAGCTTAGGAATCTAGGGACAGGAAGGAAGGAACAGTATACTTTTAACCAACTGTACCTTATCTAATGTCATCCATCTCTGTACCAAATTTCAAGTCAATAGGACCAAGTTTTAAAGCGTTTTTCCTGGGGAGACGCTCCTAGCTGCGCCACCAGGATTCGACAACCAGAATATTGTAGCCATTGACATCCAACTTACAAACGTGCAACAGTTCAATCGGTAATCGGGAAGAGGATCAAATTTAACTTGAAGATTTGAAAATAAGAAGCGCTTAAAAACAAATATTGTAAGAAGTAGAAACTTGAAAGGTATTCTTATCCGGGTTAGAGTAACACCTCTCCATTTCACCCGTGGATGTCATTAAAGGCATCAGGCTAGCAACCACCATATTATATAACAAAAAAAACTTAAAAAATATTCTAAAAGTGGTTACGAATTGAAGGATGATCATGTATTTATTTAATAACTCATTTACTAACTGAAACGTTAATAGGCCTGCACTATGACAAATGGCCAAGGTATAGACGGACGCCGGCCGCGTGGCCGCGTATAAATCTCGTCCGCAATATGAGACATCACAATACCCCGCGGCGCACTACCAATCATACACAGCGGCACGGCGGGATTGAAACTATGAAATGCTGCTTCAGCCACAAGTGCAAGTGCATACGAGTTTATAAAAGCGGCCAAGTGCGAGTCCACCTCATGTATGAAGGGTTAACCGCCATTATCTAGAACAAAATTAGTCGTTACCGAGCAAAACACACCATCAAGATCTTCTACTTGCCGTTGCCCTCATTCATACATCTAGATCTGAACTGCCCTATAATACCAACTGCAAATATATGTTTGGTATCGAAAACAGTGTAAATACGATTTAACGATTTTCTGAGCTTTTCCTTTAGATATTGCTTGATACCGTATTCCATGATTATTGATTACCTACCTAGGTCATCAGGAGGTACCTACCCATTAGGTTTTGGATCCCTTTGCAAATAGAAGTGCGACGTAAGCGGTTGTATCTTTTTATTGAGCAGACGTAAAGGTTTAATTATTTAACATCTGTACGGGACCGCAGACCTTACAATTTGGTATCAATATAAATATAAACATCTAAACGCTTTCGAAAAAAGTTCTTGATTGACAGAGAGACTGACAACGAATCAATATTGTAATGTAGGTAAAGATTCCTTTTTATCTTTACACTTTTTACCACTGGGCCCGTGTGGGAGCTACAAAATCCTCTCTTATGGAGAAAAAACCTGTACCCAGCTGTGGGACGTATTAAGGTTGGTTAAGTACCTAACTAGGTTAAAATTGCACAAAAATATAATTAACTTAAATGAATGTGTTTTAAATATGTGTAGAAGCAGTAAGTTTAAAAAAAAAACATGGTCTAGCGCAATATCGCACAATACACATATTATCTATCTAAGGCAGAAATGTAGGTAAATACCTTGGTACTAAGAAATCACTTTATCAATGTCTAGTTTACCAACTAATTAAAAAAAACATAACGAAGAGAACAAACGAAGACTTGTAAAGAACGTTCAAGTAAAACTTCCTAGCAGCGAGTGCTTGAGTTTCTGATTAACATATTCGCTCAAGGATAAGAGATAAAAACAAACTCTTTTAACATTTTACCAAACGACTTAATGAAATCGGTAAGCTGAACTCCCAGAACCTAGTAACCTAAACGTACTCCACGGTATACCTAAGTTTTAGAATACTCCTATTCTTTAATTTAGCGTATGGAGATTTGTTAACACCCCAGTTTCTTGCAGATACCTATTAGGGGAGAGTCGGCGATATCGTACCGCCGGTTTAATCGTACCACCTTTAGATTATCCACAAACCAAAATATTTCTTCGACCCTAGAAACTTCAAACGATGCTTTAGTGATGCTTCTAAGGTTTGGCAACTTCGCCATGGCGTTGGTTGAACATTTCGTAAGTTAGTGAAAAGAAAATGTTTTTGTGGTTTTTGATGTCAATTTTAGTGTTGATTCGTAAGACTGAAACTCGTAAAAAATGTGGGTTATTGTAACAATATTGACGGTATTAGAATAACAAATTAAAGAGTTTTTGTTCATTGTTTTCTCAAAGTCTTTAAGTTTTAGGGTTATGTGAGTATTGCTTGTTTTGTTTTTAAATATATGGTCGGTTAAATTGTACCATAGTGTAGTTGGCCATGTCGTACCGGTACAATTTACCCGACATTTACAAATATACATACAAAACAAAAGACGTACGTAGGTCGACGTTTTTTTATCTTAATAGCAGACTTTTCGACTGTTTGAGACGTGTATAATATGTTGGTTATACTTAGTTTCTACATTTCCATATTGAAAACAATATAAAAAGGGTATGTTTATGCGAACAAAAATACATATTTTAGAACATTTTATTTTGTTTAAAATTTGGTACTTGGTACTGTTTATTTTTCATTCCTGTTAGTTTATGATATAAATGTCATGTCTAAAATACAACACTAAATAGAGATTGTAAATGGTTATGTAAATAAAAAAGTTATTCTTAATTAAGTGCTGTATTAATTAGTGGTACGATTTAAAATACCCATGGTACGATTTAAACAACTAGTTGGCTAAGTTGTACCGATGGCGGACCTCCGAAAAAACGCGTTTTTTTTCGACTAAATTGCAGACTAGTGCACTTATTTTTTTATATGTGATAGGCAAGATATTGATATAGAAACGGGACAGTCGTTTATAGATGTAAGATTTTTTATATGTTAAATATTAACATAAAAGTAAAAAGTGGTACGATATAAACGACTCTCCCCTAATTCTCAATTCCGATAGGGCGCCGCCGGCCGGGCGATACGTTTCACAATTGAGTAACTTTCATAAGGCTGTGGACTAGAGGGAAACACGTTCTCATTATTCAAATGCATCGAAGCAAATTATGGTAATCTGGGAAACCTGTTCTGTTTCAGTAATATTAATACACAAACATCGAGCGTCTGCTCGTCCTCCGACTGTGTTCCTTACTCATTCAGGATTCCACCGCGCTCGGGCAACATGCGACGCGATCCGCAGTAGCTGCACTGATACTGATGCTACTTGCCTAACAGAATTATAAGTTAGATTGAAGCTTTGTGCTACGCCTTTGTATTGTACACATTCAAATCGAAAATGTTTATCAGATAAGGACGACGATAGAGGAACAAGATGAAGGTAGTTCGGGGCTCTATGAAAGCAGAGACGTTAATTTCTAAATGCAATGACAATATAGTTTAAGCTCGTCACAGACTACGCATAGACGATAATATTTTATCTGCGTATAAATGCCATTTTTCGATATGTCGGTGCCAAAATATAGTTGACGGTAAGTCTGCGCTGTGTGTATAGGGAGCGATATTGACAGATATCTGTTCAGTAACAGATATCTTACCGTATCTGCTTAGTGTGTGACACGCTTTAGGCGTTTAAAAACTGGAAACTTGACACATCATAATCATTGACAGCCTCGCTCCTGCCTGTAATTATTGCGAAAACTATTTTCCTGTTTTATTTTTTAGTTTATGTTCCGGACAGAAAATCCAACTCGATAGCCGAAATCAAGAGAAGCAATTAAATACGTTTGCTGCAACACTGTTATTACATTTTCATGAGTTATAAATGTCGGGGTCATGCAAAAATCGAGAGACTGAAGAATTAAATAAAGCAATACTATTTCCTCATGTCATGTTATGTTGTGACGTGCTCATTGACGTGCAGGAACCGGGAACACGTCGCCGTGGCGGGCGTGGCACGTGCGGCTCACGCTGAACAATGTTAAAACTCAATAATATGATTAATGATCTTTACAGTGGCAAATTGATTAAGAATCGATAGTGATAATGCGTGTCAAGAGTAGTTAAAAAACAAAATACCTAAAACACTTTATTCAATAGCTATTTAAGAAAATGTTTTTGTAAGTATACGTTTATAAGCATATCCCCTCATCCAGATCAAACGAATTGACGTAATGGAAAATAAAACATCTTATAGTATTCTGTGTGTTTTTCATCAGCTTTATTTCTATGCCATCGGAAATTTCATGCGGCTAAAGTAATTTTCCGCGAGCGCGGGGCGGAAATTACCACATAGTGTAGTGACGTGTTCGACAAACGTCACGTAGCCGGATCCGGGCGCGCAGATCCTTATATCCAATTTCCTGAGCCGTTTTTGTTGGAAATGAGAATTAGCTGACGTGACGTGACGGAAGGCTAAATATCAACGTCGATCGTATCAGACCGGCCGCTCCGCTTAGCGATGGGCCGCTAACCGACAGGTTATTTGCCGATAAGCCGGGCTTGCATTTTAGTGCGATTGTTTGGGGCAACAAACAGTACTCCGCTTAATAAAAGCGATAACGAGATTACTTCTCTAAGCGGTATCGCATTTTGAATTACAGCTTTCCATTTATTTCGTACTAGCTTTCCGCCCGCGGCTTCGCCCGCGTGGAATTCGGTTATATTGCGGTATAAACTTCACGGAGCCCGAGACCTTTCCAAAGAATGCAAAACCTTTTTCTCCCGGCTGTAAGTCCCCCTGCAACAATGTCCCACTATCGTGTTCCGATCCTCAACTTCACATCAAAATTTGTTCAAAAGCAACCTAAGCAAATAATGAATAGCTCCGAATGTTTCCTTAGTAATGTTGAAAATTATCGGATAACTCACGTTTAATAAATCGAGTTTAGCTCGACATGTTTCGGACTAATTCGTAGCCCTTCATCTAGGAGCGCTCCTAGATGAAGGGCTACGAATTACTCCGAAACATGTCGAGCTAAACTCGATTTATTAAACGTGAGTTATCCGATAATTTTCAACATGAGTGAGAGTGAGTCTCACGGTAGTTTAATGTATAATTTCCTTAGTAAATATAAAAAGTAAATAATGTAAATCTATTTAAAATACTACTAACTACCTACCTGCCAACGCCCGATATATGTATGTGGCAAAAATACAGAGCAGAGAGAGTGATTAGCAACATGGATATGAATATTTGCTATAATGTTTCAACAGGCGTTTGCGTTCATACATTTGTATATTATTAACACCAAGCCCCCAAGAATGATGGCGTGATTATTTATAGCCTATGTCCATTTCTAGGTTATCATCTATCACCATACCAAATTTCAACAAAATCCGTTCAGCCGTTTAGGCGTGAAAGAGTAACAGACAGACAGACAGACAGACAGACAGACAGAGTTACTTTCGCATTTATAATATTAGTATGGATAGTATGGATAACAAGAGGTGATTAAATAAACGTGAAATAGTCATCGTTTTGTTCATATAGCGTTTCGTGTGTTCTGCCTACCGCAATATTACAATACATAATCTTACATACTTGTCAAAATTTCAAAACAATCTTATCAATATATATCTTAAATAAAATAAAATAAAAAATAGGTATGTTTATTCCATGGATTTCATGACTGTGCTAGGAAGTTTCGTGTGCTCTATCTGCCTCGGTCGTGAAAAAAGAAATGGCGTGTGTATGAAATATAAATATTTTCATATTGCAAAATGTATTAGATTTGGGTACTTACTTAAAAGCATTTTCTTTGCCGCGTCTTAAAAAGTATCTAAAATTTGAATCACCATACTTGTAAAGGTGAAGACGAAGACCACATCTTGACATTTCGGTCCACCTGAACTCGTTGAGGAAGTTGAAAAAGGTGTTTTGATTGAATACATTTTTGCGGGTGCGGTTTGATCGTGGAGAGTCGTCGCGGCGTCACTCGCGGCGGCAGCGAAGCGCGCATAACGAACTCCGAGACTCGCTCGCCGCGAGCGGGCGGGCCGCACTCGAACCGCTACTCTCACCAACAACCAATGTCACATAACACAACAAACACCTGCCTTAAGTACCTACTATAACAACGAAATATTCTAACACACAATACCACAATGCCCCTCCTAACTTAGATTTTCATTAATCTGGTTATTACTATACAGGTAAACTGTGTCTCGTGGCATGATAAGTCACTTAAAAAGTAACTCAGAAACCACGACAGTTAGCACCCAATAAACAGCACTAGTACATCATTAATATCCCCCGGCTGAATCCTTACCTGTGTTGGCACTCAGTTGGCGTGTTATTGAAAACCAGGCCCGATGCTTCTGAAAAATTACTTTTTCGTCTCACTGTACGTTCCTTCCCCTTCGCTTCTGTCTACGCTCGGATGCAAATACGAGATTCCTTTACTTGAGTACAATAGACGTAACGTTGAGCTACACCACTGGAAAATGTTGAGCTAAGTTTTTATTTTGCCAATGAAAACGTAAAATATTATATTCGGAGGAATATTTCATTGCCTTCTTTATCCGACTGAGAGACGCATTTGCCTAAATTATGTTGGACAATCTTTACGCCCTTGTACTTATTACTCATATAATGTTTGTCGTGTGATGTTGGGTTTAGAATGACACCTTTTCGTTCCTTCCGTGGCTGTCGTACGAGGCGACTAAGGACATAGGTTATGGGTTTTCAGGGAAGGTAACAGGACTAGGGAACTTAAAACATAAAAGTATGCTAGAAGTGGCTACGAAACGTGAAATAGTCATGGATTTGTCCATGAAGCATTTCGTGTGCTCTGCCAAACCTATTTGAGAAAACAGCATGTATATGTATGTGTATCCCCTAGTTCGGTCCTCTGCGCCGCTTACGAGTTGTGAGTCTTTAAGATAACAAAGTCGAAAAAAATAATTGTATAGTACGAGTACGGGATTGAATTGTTGCCCTGGAGCACCCGGGAAATACATTTTAACTAAATTAACTTTAAAATTTTACCAGCTAACCACGTTAATAGGTCACTATAATGTTGCAATTTTGGTACAATAGACTCTCCTCCTTTTTTTAGGGAATTTAAATTTAAACAATTAAGACAGTTTAATATGCGTAGTAGGCAGGCAAGATGATTTGAATAAGAAAAAACTGTGTTGGTACATTAGATTTCAAAACTTAACGTATATCGTTTTACATTTCAGACGTACAATAACAAAATTTATGAGTAAGGTAACTTGAAATTTATGAAATAGCTTATTCGAAAATTTCACCAAAATAGGTATTCGTTTAAGTTGTAGATACTTTTGGTCAGTAACCATTCTTTTAGCTTCCTTTTAATAAAATTGCTTTCCGATAATTGTGAATTTTGATTCATACATACAATCACGCCTGTGTTTCCAAATGGGGTAGGCAGAGCACACGAAACGTGATAAAGAGAAAACCATGATTATGACTATATCACGCTTTGCAGCCACTTCTAGCATAGTTTTAGATTTGCAAAGATGGAAGAGGTACTGGGCTGTCCCATAAGTAAAGAGACAAAATTGAAATGAAAATATTTAATGAAAAAATACAATAAAGTTACAACATTTACAATAAGTCCAATTAAAAATGTTGTTTTATTTGTTATTTTATATTAAATTTGCTTGTGCAATGCCTTTATGACAAATTTTTCTCAAGTTTATTGCTGCTAGCCTCATTATAGCTTTTCCGGACCTAGTTGCAACAATTCTAGCTAGTCTAGTCCATCGATGTTAAAATCCCGTCAAAGATTTAGGTTTTTCTGATTGTTTTTTATATTCTCGTTTGCATAAAGACCAAAATGTTTCAATATCACGAGCTTGGGGAACATTTGGTGCGTTACTTTGTTTTCGTATAAAGTCTTTCACCGCAGCCTCTAAATGTTTGGTGGCATCCATCCCGTAGTGGCATGATGCCATATCTAGCCAGAATATAATTTCTTCCCTTTGATAATATTTATCAATGAAGGAAATTAATCGCTTTATTATAAATTCTCTCAGGTAAATGCGTGCGTTCATAGAGCCTGTGTACATGTATGGTTCAGACGTATTACCACTCTGGTCTATGGCTTGCCAAACAAGGTATTTATGGAAAAATTTCGCCTTTGGTACGATTTTTTGAGAATAATCAAAAGCATTTCGACTATTTGCGTGACAATATTGCTTCCATGGAACATCCGTCGAGTCCACGGGCACGTAGGTCTCGTCATCAATTATGAGAATTTATCTCAGTCTTTTTTCATACACTCTTCGACATCCTCTTTTAGCTCGCGCTTCTTGATCTTTAATGTATTTAGGAGCAGATAATTTTACAAATGCTTTAAGCTTGAGGTCGTGTCTTTACATTCGAGTTATACTTGACTTCGATATTTTCAATTTATCTGCAGCGATTCTAATAGACATTGATGGGTTGTCTTTATGAACTTTTTTTACTTTATTTATGTTTTTAGCTGATGAAACAGTGCGTTTTCTTCCGGGAATGTTCTCGTAAATATATCCGTGAGTTTCTTCAGAATACTATATAATTCGATATAAGGTAGTTTTCTGACTCCGTCTGGAGAAAAATGCCGTATCGTGTCTGTTTTTCCATGACATTTATAAAACTGAAAAATTTTCTTTGCAAATACTTCGTATTCAGCTCTCTTGATTATTAAAACTAATAAAATACTTTCGTAATTCCCGCGTAATCTGACAGATCTAATGCCAATGGCGGTCATGATAGTTATTTTTCCTAAAAAAGTAAAAATATTTTCAGCCAGATCAAAATTTCAAATTTGTCTCTTTACTTCTGGGACAGCCTTTAGAATAGTGACAGGTTGCTTTCCTGTCGCCTAAAGCATACCTAAACCTATTTCCTTAGTCGCCTCTTACGACATCCACGGCAGAATTGGAGAATGAGAATTTTGATTCCTGTGACATATGCACTCTTGACATACGCACTCTTTCATCGTGGGGTTTACGTAACAATTTAGAGGATTCTAAATCAGATAGAGCTATTCCTTCTAAAGCCTAGACTCTGCCGAGAGTTACGTATACTTGATCTTTAGCAAATATGTACATAAACAGAAGTTTCCTTTCAGGATATAGCTAATTTGAAGTCCGTTTTTCTTTTGTTTAAAATTATATTGTTGTAAAAAGTGTTTGGTGTCTTAAATTACACCGGTCAACAAAAAGAATTTTTTTTTGAGCATGGGTTTTACTTAGTATTTTCTGATTATATATGCACGTATAAAGAAAAAAAAGTAATAACAAATCCAAAATATTTGTTTTTTTTTAACTTAGAGCGATTTGAATTTTTTTCTTTTCGTACTCAATAAATGTCAGTCTTTACGCTCTAACGGTTGCAAAAACAAAAAGAAGAGGGCGTGTAGTAGTGTCGCTTGTTGTGTACGACAGTACGAGTACATGTCTGAATATTACAGAGAAATAACGTGTTTCATATCTTAATTAGCTTTATTGACTTGCGCAAAATGGCTTTTGTGCACTTTCAGATGCGAAAATTAAAGTGGAATCTTTGTAGGCTCTCAAATATTTTTATTCTCAAAAACTTATGCGTTGTGATATTTTTTAAGAGTTGCTTGCTTAGCAAAGAAGACAATAAATCCTGAGATAATTTTAAAGCAGTTCATGGTTTCTTTAGAGACGAAAATTATGACGAGGTGATCAATGACATGATCGTGAATTTTTCCAACATCGGATGTACAATGTGTCTAAATATGCATATTATGGATAAATTTAAAAATAATATCGGAGTTTATTCGGAAGAACAAGGGGAACGTTTCCATCAAGATATAATGGAATTTGAGATACGTTACAAAGGCCAGTATATGAGTACTTGTGGAAAAAACTCCAATAGAGAGATTTCTCTCCATGCAGATGTTATACCTAGGGACCAAAGTCCACAAAGAGAAAATTGGAAGTTGTATTTATGCTAAATATTTTCTAAACTTCGTTAGCGCGATGTAGAACACTTTGACAGTTGATGGAGTTTGTGAAAGAAGTCCTACTACTTGACAATAGGTGGCGCTAGGGTCACTACATACTGAAAGCATGAAAGGAGACTATATTTGAGGGTTAATATGAGAAAATTCTACTGCACATGATAGGAATAGGAAAAATATTAACTTTTAATTGTTTTCAAGTCTATTTTAAAACTTTTTTTTCTTAGAAAGAAATCATAATTTGATGTTCGGTATCACTTAATAAATGATCTCTATCTATTTTTTAAGTATTTTCACTGATTTTATTTTACCATTTGTACTCATAAAAGCAAATACAAAACATTTTTTTGTTACTATTCTTATTTCTAAGTACCAAAGTAATAAAAAAAAAGATCTATAACCCGTGCTCAAAAATGTTGTTGACTGATGTTATCAGAGTAAAGTAAATAGATCAAATGGGATACTATATGTCATATATGCAAGGGCTCCGTTTATACATTCCGAAACGTTTTTTTCTAATTTTGGATAAATGTGACATCCAAAGTCAGGTTCATGTATAGTATTCAGGATAAATAAAACGATCTGATAAATGCACAAATCTCTTTTTCAAATTATAATGAAAATCCCCATAGTTGCTCAGAATGTTCAACGTGCGGCATCCAATTTGTTATTGCCTTTTTTTTTAGATTTGTTAAATGTCCTGAGGCTTTCTTCTCTTTTGTCTGTGTTTTACTGACTTTCTTGTATTTCTTAGGACATGAAGCACGGTGTCGTCAACTACATCCAGGCCAGTTATGTACTTGAACAAATTCATGATAGATTTCACTTTCAGCAACCCTTTGGTTTTGAAAAACTGAAACAATGAAAATGTACAAATTAGACTTGATGATAGTGCTTGGTTGTTCATGAAAAAGTGGGATTTTCCACATATCTATTTCAAGTAAAATGATATCTTCAACAAACAATTCAGTGAATCGATTGGAAAAATATAAAGTCACGAGGTAGGTGAATTATTGATAACATTTATAAGCATAGATTAAACAATGACTAGGTATCATTATTAATAGACTCTATTTCCATTAGGTATATATATATATGCATTAAACTTCCATTAAACGTATTTAAAGGTCAGATAATATCCATAATATGATCAAAGCAATAATCAACCAAACTTACAAGTAAAACAACATCATCAAATACCTATAGGGATATTATTTTAACTGATTTTTAATCCTATTCGTAATCATACTAATACAAGGACTATCCCTAAATGCGGAAAATTGTGTGTAAATGAAAAATACATAGACCCCTAGGGATTGCGATAAAACAACTCTACGTAGAGAATTTTATAATTTTCAACTTTCATATTATTAGGAACCTACTGTTTTATGCGCTATTTTTCAATACGACGGCGTTAGTGTCAAACATACGATTGCATACGAGGTGGCAAATTTGACATTCGGTGAGAGCACTGCCTGAACTATAAAAATAAATAAATAAATTCAGCATAAAACTACCGTGAGACTATGTACATATATAACTACTCACTCATAGTGAAAAATAACGGAATTACGTTGTTTATACCGAGATTACGCGTCTGTCCGCTGCCGTGGCGCGTAGCTCCAGATGATGGATCACGGATTGATCCGAAACATGTCGAGCTAATCTCGGTATAAACAACGTGAGTAATTCCGTTATTTTTCACTACAAATAAATTCAGCAATTTCCAAAACATCCATAGTATGTACTCTCCAAGCAAAACTACCACTAGCACTTACGTGTGTGACATGACAACAATCCTTCATAAGCATTTGCAAGGCTTTCGGGTCCGATGTTAGGACTGCATGAGACAAGCTAATAAGCCAAATCTTATCTCTCCACCAAAGAATTGTCTTTGCTGACAGTTTTCCATGCACAATCTTTCCCTCATTGTAGAGCTTATGCATAATTGTTATAACGTCACTGTACATTTTTTCTGTGATCTCAAACTGAACTTCAGTCAGATTCGGTGCAGGTATGCCATCATCACCCACAAAACGCATTATTCCTACATTTTTCGTAGGGCAATACACGTTAGGAACATTGGCATACTTCCACATAGTGTACATATTTTGATACTCCTTTAATGCCCAACCATAGCCTCTATTAACCCCATATTGTAGTCGGTACACTTTAATTAAATATTCTTCTCGTTGGCCAGTTTTTTCATCTACTCGGCCCGGAACATGTACCAACACAGATCTTTCACCAGATAGTATAATAGCATTTATGTCTATGAAACGAAAATAACCATGATGTTCAACAAATTCTCTAATAATCATCTTTGCTTCTTCGTCAATGTCATCTGCGGATGCAGTGAAATGTTGTTTTCCGTATTGAACTAACGCCTTAGGTCTGGATGAAATGAATTTCTCTTGGCTACTGCCTCGTTTTTCGATCAGTTTTCCATGCTTTAGTTCGTGGCCTTGTCGCGGTAGACGAGTGTTGTTCACACAAATTTCATCTCCATAATATTCATCTAATTCATCCCAGTACTCTTCATCAGAGACGTCAGATTCTTCAGGACTACTCACAATCATGGGCACCTCTGTATTTATATTTCTTGATCCTTCGGAGACAATATTTACAAGGTTTTCACTTTTAACTTCCGACGTTGTTGCTATTATTGCTGAACTAGACATTATGTTTAAATACATATGTCACAGTTTCTCTTAAATAAAAAAATAATTAAATGTAGTTATCACAGTTATGAAGTCGACTAGCTTTATTGCACAACAAATTAGCAATCAATGCAATGAAACGATCACAACACTTGGTCGGCACGGAACGAGGTCAGTCGGGTTTCTCTCTTATTCTAATGGCATTAGACAGAAAGAGAAGCAACGAATCTAAGAAATGACGTTTTATTTGGTGTTGCAAGATTAAAAAACCCGTTTGTATTTTAATCTTGTAACTTTATGTAGTTATTTAGCTAATGAATGACATGAATGTTTTCATGTAGAGCGCCAAGTTTGGTTTAAAGTTTTGTATTTTTTTGTTTGCTATTTTTTAACTTTTTTAAATTGAAACGTTGAACATAATTTTATAAGTTACAGTTATAATTGCTTTCGGGTATGTATGTAGAAATTGTAAATACGATTCATATAATGACGTGAATAAAACATAAACGGAAAACCGGTTTTTTTAATCGGTTTTAAAAATAATAACAAATGGTAATTATACCTGAATAAAATTCTTAATATAAATGTAGATGTACTTACCCATAATCCAAAAACGTCAATTAGATAAATCCATTTGTCCATCGTAGTGTTGGGCACCTTTGCGCCAGGAATGAAGCGAGGCGGTGTCTTTGAATGATTTCCATCTTTTTGTGTTTTTTAATAATTAATTGTAGACTTTATCAATAAATTGATTTTCAACAGAAAAAATATTCAACTTCATTAGTACGACTTCCCACTTCGAAATGGAACTATTCCCTAAAAAGTAAATACAGACGTAAATAAATAATATTTACAAACAAAAAAAAAAGTGAATAACTGAATAAGATAGTCTCTCAATTTAATCATCTGGTTACTTTGAAATTGCTAAACGTGGCACTAGATTTTTGAATTCATGTTCTCTGCCTACCCCTCTTGGGAATACAGGCGTGAGAATATGTATGTATGTCTCAATTTTGTTGGAGCACATTTCTACAAATTTTATGATGTTAATAATTTCACTATGGCTAATATTTTTTTGAAAAATATTTTTAAAATGTCAATGAACTTACTTAATTGTAACAACTCTTGTTAATGAGGCTGTGATTCTAATTACACAAGGAAAAATACGAAATCAAAGTGTCTTATGCGAGTAATTGTTACCTAAACATTACACAAACAAACGTCAGAGTACTTAATCAGATCTCAGTGAGAACAATACAAGACATACATATTACATACATATTCTCACGCCTGTGTTCCCAAGAGCCACAATACAAGACAATTTTAATATTTTTTCAATGACCACGAAATATCGCCCTGCAGTTCCGATCCCGCCAGTTGCCCTGCAGCGCCGGGGAAATACATTTTAACTGTGAAGTCACAACACTGTACTTCCAGTTAATCACATTAATATATTATTATAATTTTAAGGTAAGGTAAATTACTTAAGTAAGTCTATTGAGACTCAGCTTCTTTTTCATTATCTTTATTTGAGTGAGTATTAATAAAAAAATACAGTTTATTATACGTAGCCAAGATGATTTAAATACGAATAAGAATAATTTATAGTGAAATAAAACGAATATACTCATGTTTAATATCTAGATTAGCTCGACACGTTTCAACATTTAAAAAAATACTCTTTTTATACATTCCAAAACTATTTTTCTCTAATTTTTGAAAGGATATTATTAAGATATCCGAAGTGAGATTCATGTATTGGAAAAAAAAACGAATAATAAAAAGATCTTATAAACATTATAACACTGTTTTTCAGATATAACGAAAATTCTTATAGTTGCTTAGAATATCCAATGTGCGGCATCCAATTCATTCTTGTCTAGTTTTTTTTTTTCTAACTTTGTTCTATGTCCTGAGGCTTCCTTCTCGTTTGTCTGTGTTTTACTGACTTTCTTGTATTTCTCAGGACATGAAGCACGGTGTCGTCAACTACATCCAGGCCAGTTATGTACTTGAACAAATTCATAATAGATTTCACTTTCCGCAACCCTTTCTTTTTGAAAAACTGAAACAAGGAAAATGTACAAATGTAGTGTTTAATATGTAACATGGCTAACCTCCATAGTGCATAATTGGCCGCTCACAAAAATAAATAAATTCAATATTCGAATTTGCCGTCTGGATTTTGTTTTTCTGGGACACAGATATTGATTGGCAAGGCGAAAGCCGCTTTTAGATTA
Organism: Adoxophyes honmai; assembly: GCA_005406045.1. Classification (NCBI taxonomy): domain Eukaryota; kingdom Metazoa; phylum Arthropoda; class Insecta; order Lepidoptera; family Tortricidae; genus Adoxophyes; species Adoxophyes honmai. The sequence continues at coordinate 146,162 of BHDV01063385.1, forward strand.
TACTTAATCCTAAATTGTTTTATAAGTAAATACAATTTCTATTTAATTTTTCTCGTGGGCTGCCATCTACGCAGGTAGGTTTTATTCTTGTAAATATCATCAATTTCCTTTTTCCTTCATGAAAAAAGTTGGATTTACCACTTATCTATTAAATATCTTCTACAAATTACTTTATTGTTTAATTTATTGTGTATTGGAGAAAAATACAGTCACGAGGTAAGTGTATTATTGCTGAACATTTATAAACCTACGAGTAGAAAAACTATGACTTGGTATTAGTTTTAATAGACTCTTTTCCATTATATGTAAACGTTTTTAAAGGTAAGAATATACATAATATAATGAAAGTAAAATCCACCAAACTTAAATGTTAAATTACCTACCAGTAAATATTTTTTAACAAAAAACCTGACTTCCAATTAGCTACAACCCGAGGGAGTTATAAATACATAGCTGTACTACATATTAATTTGAAAAACTTTACTCGAACGACTAACCGCTAAAGAGTTACATTATCAAATACCTATAAGTATATTCTTAGCACCTCCCCCTTTCTTCCCGTGGGTGTCGTAAAAGTTGACTCTGGGAAACGGTTAGTGTATTGTGGGCGATGGGCTAGCAACCTGTCACTGCAATTTCACGTTTAACCATCTGGTTACCCTGAAATTGCTAAACGTGGCATTGGATTTGTTAATTCATGTGCTCTGCCTACCCCTCTTGGGAATACAGGCGTGAGAATATGTATGTGATGTATGTGTATATTCTTATATCTGATTTTTAACCTTATTCGTAGTGAATAATTATACTAATATTATACATAAACGAGAAAAGTTGAGTGTATATGAAAAATACATTGACCCTACATAAGCAACTCTACGCAGAGGATGTAGCAGGCAACATTAACTGAATAGCATAATTATTGTCATAAGCTGAACCTGTACTTATTTAATTTTGTAGGTACATACTGGTTTTTTGGTAACTTACAGCGAATATAATATTTTTTTACGGTTTTACTAAAGTTTCATTTCTTATCCTTACTTCCTTACTATAAATCGAAAAGTGAGTTTGTTTGTTTGTTTGTTTGTTCCGGTTTCACGCCGTAACTCCTGAACCGATTGCTTTTAAATTTAGCAGACGTAAAGTTAGAAGTCTGTATTAAATAATTAGGGTACTTTTAATCCCGGAAAAAATTATATTCCCGAGGGAGAGTTGTGCTTTATACCGCAATATAACCGAATTCCACGCGGACGGAAAGCTAGTTTATATAATTACTAGCTTTCCGCCCGCGGCTTCGCCCGCGTGGAACTCGATTATATTGCGGTATAGAGCACAACTATAAGAAACTTCTCGTTTCAAACGACACACAGCGCCATCGATCTATCATCTATCAATCGGTTATCGATTGATATCGATCTATCATCGATTGATATCGATCTATCAAGCAAACTATATTTTTGTTTTCCCTCGGGAACATCAATTTTTTCCGGGATAAAAAGTAGCCTATTATTTAATTCGGACTTCTATCTTTACGTCTGCAAAATTTCAAAGCAATCGGTTCTGTAGTTACGGCGTGAAAGCGGAACAAACAAACAAACAAACAAACAAACTCACTTTCTGACTTATAATATTAGTATATAGTATATACTAGTATATTAGTAAGGACTAGTAAGGACTAGTAAGGATAATATACCATTCTGAAAAGTTTCTGTCAAAACATGACTTATTTTTAGCGAATTAAGTTTCCGAACATTTATTTATCTTTTTTAATCCAAATTTATCGCTAAGTGCGAGGTGCACTGTAGTTCATAGATACGTTTTCCACGCTCGCGCGAAAACGGACTTTCTGGACATAGATTTTGAAGGCCAAAGGAAGTACTTCTGAGCTAGGATGATGAAACTTACATCCATAATTACGTACCGACTACGTTAGGAGTTCACTCTCTATGTTTCTTATTTATCACAATTAACTGAGCGTAGACAATTTTATAGTTTTCATACATACATAAATAACCGTCACGCCTTATTCCCTGCGGGGTAGGCAGCGACAACAGAGCGCCATTCGCTTCTATTATGACATACTTCTCTCGCTTCACTCACATTCATAACTCTCGTCATACACGCTCGACTTTCATATTTACTTTTATTATTGTTATTAGCAAACTACCACTAGTACTTACGTGTGTGACATGGCAACAATCCTTCATAAGCATTTGCAAGGCTTTCGGGTCAGACGTTCGCACTGCATGAGACAAGCTAATCAGCCAAATCTTGTCTCTCCACCAAAGAATTGTTCTTGCTGACAATTTCCCATGCACAGTCTTTCCCCCGTGAAAGAGCTTATGCATAGCTGTTACAACGTCACTATAGATTTTTTCTGTGATCTCAAACTGAACTTCAGTCAGATTCGGTGCAGGTTTGCCATCATCACCCACAAAACTCATTATTCCAACATTTTTCGTAGGGCAATACACGTTAGGAACATTGGCATACTTCCACATAAGGAACGAATTTTTACACTCCTTTAATGCCCAACCATAGCCTCTATCAACCCCATATTGTAGTCGGTATACTTTAATCAAATATTCTTTTAGTTGGCCAGTTGTTCCTTTTAGTTTGCCCGGAACATGAACCAACACTGATCTTTCACCGGATAATATAATAGCATTTATGTCTATGAAACTAAAGTAACTATGCTTTTCAACAAATTCTCTAATGATCGTCTTCGCTTCCTCGTCAATGTCATCTGCGGATGCAGTGAATTGTTGTTTCCCATATTTGATTAATGCCTTGGGTCTGGATGAAATGAATTTCTCTTGGCTACTGCCTCGTTTTTCGATCAGTATCCCACGCTTTAGTTCGTGGCCTTGTCGCGGTAGACGAGTGTTGTTCACACAAATTTCATCATCATAATATTCATCAAATTCTTCCCAGTACTCTTCATCAGAGACGTCAGATTCTTCAGGACTACTCACAACCACGGGCACTTCTGTACTTATATTCCTTGATCCTTCAGAAATAATATTTGCGAGTATTTCGCTTTTAACTTCCGACGTTGTTGCTATTTTTGTTGAACTAGACATTATAATTAATGATAAATATCACAGTTTCTTTTAAAATCTAATGAGTAATAAATTTACCTATTTATCACAGTTAGGAAGTCAACTAGCTTTATTGCACAAGAAATACTAATCAATGAAACGAAATCACAACACTCGGACAACACAAAACAAGGTCACGAGTGCCAAAGTCGGATCTCTCTCTTATTCTAATAGCTTTAATCAGAAAGAGAAGCAACGAATCTGAGAAATGACGTTTTAAATGGTGTTGCGAGATTAAAAAAGCTGTTGGTTTTTTAACCTTGTAACTTTATGTAGTTATTTAGCCAACGAATCACTGATGTTTACATGTAGAGCGCCAGGTTCGGTATGAAGTTTGTACTTTGTTTTTGTTTGTAATTTTTTAACACTTTTGAACTAATACATTTAGCAATATTTTACTAGGTACAGTTATTATTGCTTTCTTCGGATATACTTGTATAGATAGATACGATTTATAAGATGACTCGAATAAAATGTAAATGGAAAACCGATTAACCAGTTTAAAAATAATAACAAATAAAAAATTATACCTAAATGATATTATTATATTCTTAATACAAATGTAGTTGTATCCATAATCCAAACACGTCGATTGAAATATTTGTTTTACTACTTATCTTTCCACTACTTACATTCCACTTCGCCCCAGCTCCTAAAATGGAACTAGGTACTACCTAAAAAATAAATACAGACGACCATAATATTGGTGAAAACTGTAATTGACAAATAAAGTATTAATAACTCTGGGTGATCTCTCTTCCACTCAGGTTGATCTCTTAACTAATTACATTAATAATGAAATAAAACACGTGTTTATAACGAAATATGTTGTACTAAATTCGATATCGATCGATTTATTACGCTAAAAGAGGATCTCACTACATATAATTCTATGTTAAAACAACCTACCCTCTCTATTGTGTTAGGCAGCCGACGCTATCTCATTAGCTTTCCCAGATTAGCTCAAAACAAGAACTCAGCTTGTTAGGTATGCTGAAACTAACGAGTGCAAAATATTAGCCCGGGGCCGCCCGTGCGAGCGGCGGCGGCGGTTAGTTAATGCGCTAAAGGGTAAGAAAAGTTTCAGGTAAGCGTCTTCTTTCATCGAACGTGATCGGCCTACAGCGCCACAGGCCGTTCATACTAGTTTACCGTACTGCAACTATTGTAGGTTGTTCCATAACCTATGTAGCTATTCAAACATTTATAAATTCTTGTCAACCTCTACAGACAATAATTTACTCATTTGATTTGCATCCAACACGAGTGAGGTTTGTACCTTACCATCTACCGAAAGGTAATAAAAGGTTACTTTAATTTAGATCGGTGCAAGATGCTCTAAGAAACGTAAATTCAACTTCATCTTGAATATCTCAAACTTCATGAAGCAAAAAAGTAGGCGTGCTTATAAGCTGAGTATCGACGAGCTAAAATTAGCAGCCAAAAAAAATCAAATAAACTATGTTCCACCGCAGCTCCCGTCGTGGGACCGACTGGAGATGAAATATAATAATAGAGGCGCATCAAACGTGATGTTATTAAAGGTTTTCGTGACCGGCGTCGCAATGCGGCGCGGCGCGAACGCACCATGCGTGCACCGAATACCCGACCCATTCACATGCAAAATCAACTGCTTATCAAATTCTACGCGACATTCCAAAGTAAAGTACGGTATAAATCCACTGATACGGCCCGCTCGCTGCTTGTCAACTCCATCTCTTTTTTCGGGAACTTGAGTAATGAACTTTGAAATCGATTCAGATTTTTTTGTAAGATTATCGCTTGAACAATTTATACTCGTATTGCGTGCCTTGTTAGCAAATCAAAAAGTCCGCGTTTGTTTGAAAATAAATTTTGTAACTGTCATTAGAATTGGTCTGATTCTTGGGAGTGGGTGATAAGTAATCGCTACTATTCTGTTGGCGGTCCTTGCGAACCCTTTCAGTGGAAAATAAATTCTTTAGTTGGGGGAGAATTCTTTTATTTGTTGAGAAGCGAAGCAACGCCCGTCGGCGCCTAATCAAGGAGTTGGCCGGAGTCGCGGCGCTTGCCGCTAACGAACAGGTGTACCTATAAATACTTTCCGGGGCGATTGCTCCAGGCTTTAATCAGCACCGCGGCACCACTTTACCGCTTTTCATTGACTCCCGGCTGACCCGCCGCCGCCGATTGGAAACCCACACTCCGGGGAAAAGCTGCCAAAGGAAAATTTACGCGAATTTTGGCTTCTTCGCGACTTTATGTTGCTAAGATCGTTTTATTAATCCCTTGGTGATTATAGACAAAATATTTTTTCGCATAGTAGGTTTACTAATGGTAGACTTCTTTTGTACAATGTAAATTTAGTACGTATACTACGTTTTAAATAACATCAGATGTGAAACAGTCAAATCCTCGTACATTTTCAACTACCTAACTAAACCCAAGGCGTCACTACTGTTTACTGCGCGTATTGTTTGTATTGAGAACAATGTACAAACAGTAAAAAGTGTCATTGTAATTTGTAGTGTGATTTTCAGTTTTACGATTGAATTCCTGAGAATAATTCTAATTTTGTCCGTTAAAAGTATAATCTTAAACTAAAAAGTGTAATACATTTTATTCAATTCAAAATCGAATAAGTAGTTCTTAATAATAGCACTTCAACAAGCTACTGGCAAGAACTATTGCTACGTTTTTAAATATGCATTCACTAAAATATTTCCACCAACATATGCACTGATCAAATAATACGAAAACCATATTGGGCAGTGAGTTGGACAGAAAATATACTCGTACCTACGCGGCTATTCCCCTCACGCACACTATGCGCTTTGCGCCAAACTTTGACTGTATCAAATTAAAAATGTATACAACCCGGCGCAATGGACAAATATAAACTGTATTATATCTATAGACATTATACACAACAGCGTTGCCAGTTTAATGTAAATCATCGATTGTGCGCATCGTAAGTTCGTAGGTAATGCTCCAGCCTGGTGTATGAGTGAGCTATCTCTAATAGGATCGCACGAGTGTCTTAATGCCTCACTATACTAGAGACCGATAGGTACTTAAAAGATGGTAAACAATCTTGACGTGTCTTTTTATTTAAATATACACTTTATAAATCAAAATCTTTACATTTTACAATTTAGGTATGAAAAAATTATTTACTTTCATAATTCAATTGTATATTGTAACGATTTTCATTTTGTATTTCAATAAAAAGACATGTCAAGATTGTTTACCATCTTTTAAGTACCTATCGGTCTCTAGTATAAGTATTTACTATTGCGAACATTATTTTATCTACACGTTTTACAAACGTTTTAAAATGGTATTGCATTGACGATATGGAATTGTAAGGGCTGGTATTATTTTACAATGGCATAAAATCGATATTTTTTAAACAATCATAATATCAAGTATTGTCAAGTTAGCGTATCCATAAACGTTACGAATTTCAGTGTTAAAATTATGCCTTTATATTATTAGAACGACTTTTTAAACGCATTTAAGATGTTAATCTTAAATATATTGGAGTTTTATTTTTAACTTGGCGATTTGCTAGAATAAATAAAATTGTAAGAAGGACAAAAAAATTGTATAATATGTATATGTCAGTTACAGTTTAATTATAATATGTTCTTTGTTGATTGTTTAATCTTTACAGTTTATAGATTCAGCTTTATTAATTATATTAGATATCTAAAAAAAAAAAAACAAGACTGAGTAGCAAAAACATTATTATTTTTGAAGAGTCATGGCATATATTTTAAATCTTCGGTGATTTTAAGTTATCTGGAGTTAGTTAACAACATACATACATACATCACGCCTGTGTTTTCAAATGGGATAGGCAGAGCACACGTAACGCTACGTAAATAAAATCAAGACTATTTCACGTCCCGTGGCCACTTCTAGCATATACTAAAAAAGTTTACGGTTGGCAGGTATCCTAGTGACGGGTTACTAGCCTATTGGCTAAAATATACTTTAACCTATTTCCTTAGTCGCCTCTTACGACATCCGTGAAAGAAATGGAGCGATGTTATTCTAAACCCGACACCACACGGCCAAGAACAATGAGTTACATAAATTTATTAACTTGCATTACGTTCAATAACGCTGTACTTATATTATGATACATACATACATACATACATACATATCCTCACGCCTGTATTCCTAAGAGGGGTAGGCAGAGCACATGAATTCTAAAATCCAGTGCCACGTTTAGCGATTTCAGGGTAACCCAGATGGTTAAACGTGATATTGCAGTGACAGGTTGCTAGCCCATCGCCCGCAATACACTAACCTTTTCCCAGAGTCGACTCTTACGACACCCACGGGAAGAAAGGGGGAGGTGCTATTCTAACCCGGCACCACACGGGAATATTATATTATGACTTATATTATGACTAAGTAGATAATGATAAAGTTGCGATCACAAATCTGTGTCGAACCTTCACTCACGCCACGCCGTCTCCCTCGCTTTTCAGCCACACGAAACCGCCGCAAAAATGAACAACTTTTCAATGCTTATTACTAATTAAAAATTAAAATCGCGCTCTCGTGCATGTTCCTAATTATTTCTGCTGTCTAGTTTTAAGCCGGAGCAGTTCATTTATTTAAATTTGAGCGTAATAGGGATTATTCGACAGTTTTTTTTTATTGATTCTTCCTAACCGCAATACTGCACAATATTCTTTGCAGCTGTATTTGAGCATTACCTATACAAAATTGCAAAAAATAAAAATTACTTATAGGTGTCGAATAATCTCGTCATAGGTAGGTACGGTAGCGGAAACAAAAAAACAGTATCATAGGTATTTATTTACAATTGCGTGCATTTTTGCGCAAAATGTAAAAAAAAATGTTCAAAAACTGGCTCTTAAATTAAAACGAATTGTAGTTAGCAGTGAAACACGTTGAGTGATTCAGCGCAAGCCAAGGATGACATAGCATTGTTGGAACATTTTTCTATCTGTATGGTAAATAAGATCCCTCAGGACTCGACTGGGCAAGCTTTACAATAACAACCGAGTATCGTCTGTAATGAATACTAATAAATCAGAGAGAGCGATCGCGAACTCCTCAAGTAAATTAATATAAACTTGTGCAATCCGACATGCATTAGTATTCAGAGTCTACGTTCATATAATACGGAAACGAAAGATTTTAATGAAAGCGGGTTGCCGCAGGAACTTTGTTGAGCTGGTAATACCTTCGGGATTTACAATTTTAAGACATTCGGATGATTCTAAAAATGGAGCGATAAAGTTTGATATTACTGCTAACTTCAATTTTATTTTTAGTGTCGATATTTATAGATCATCTCAGAACCATTAGGTAAACATTACCATTCTCCAACAAAATTAGATACCATAATACAATCTTTACCATTTGAAAGGGGTAATTCCTATATTCAAACACATCTCATCTATTTCGATATACAGAATGGAAAAATTAGTCGGGTCCTGGAGAGATATGCCTTAAATTCTTAATTTGGCTCATGTTATTTCAATGAAATGTGTATTTCTCTATTTAAAAATCAAAACAAGAAGCATTGAAAGATTTTTTTTAATTCGCTTGCCTCGTCTGGGACTCAAACCAACTAAACTAAAAAAAAAAAGCAAAGCTAGCTAGCTAGCTATTTTAAAAGTAATTTTAACGACCATTTTTGTTGGAGAAATCATTTATCCACAGTAGGTAAATAGCAAGTGTTTTTTTTCAATTTTATTTTGTTCGAATACGAGCTTTTCAAAATATTTTAATGCAGTTTTATTTCTTAATAAAAATAAAGGAATGTTTCCTTTATGGTAATACGAGGCAACTTTAGGATTTAAGGTAGTTTTCCTCCAGGGCCCGCCTTATTTTTCCATGGTGTTGAAACTTAGGTAAGATAGAAGATAGGAACTACCCTTTTATACCACTTACTTATTTTTGAAAAAGGTTGTTTTCATTGCAGCAGGGGTCAGTTAAATAGATTGAGTCTGAGAAGTGTTTCTCTATGTTAGTCCTGCGGCAGTGTACCGCCGACTGCTCCTCCATTACTTGTTTCGTCTTTAATTTTACTCGAAAATATATATGATTTTGTATTGGCAATTGAGCTTCAATTATGACAGTTTACCTTTTAATAGGTACTTAAGATACTTGAAAAATCAAGTTTTGAAGAAGAGGGTGCTCTGTTTTTTTAATAATTTTTTCTTTAACGAAAATTGAAGTAATATGAATTTGGTGTGTTGTTAACTGCAGCGCACGAGTCGCTGGTCGCCGGCGCCGCTGCGAGCTCGATAACAGCGTTCTCTGGCCTCATTAAATCTCGCTATTTACTTAGGACCGCAGCTCAAACACCGCGCCCGCGTCACTCCGCCAGGAATAACGGATTTTACGATTTAAAATATTTATGGACCAACTTTACCTTGCCACGTTTATGACGACAAACAATCTGATATATTTTTACGGTTTAGGAAAAAATACAGGGTGTTATTCGATTATGATACGAGTTATTCGATTAAAACCTGTTCACTCACGTTCGTTCCGGATGTATTTTCTATTCTATGTTTCAGGATTGCAACGCACGTTGACACAGTAAATTTTCATTGCAAATTCTGTCATCGTGCTCCGTAAACAGCATGGGGGCTGGCTCCACAAACACAAGTGTTATGGATGTCGAACTTAAACGAACCGAGATCGACCTCGCGCCCGACGCACTCCGCCGGCGCCGAATGTTTGCTCCTAGTGCGCTGTAACGAACTATGACGTGACGCCTGGCATAGCCGGATTCCTTAACAAAACGATAGTATCCATCCCGTACTAGCTATTTATTTACGTTCTATAGGTAAACAACTTTTTTTTTATTACTATTTTGGTCACATTTTTCACTACTTCAGATGTCACCGCGCAAAGTTTCTATGCTTAAGGAAATGTGTAAAGTAGCATCTAGATAATAGGAGTAAAGATAAGTACGTGAAATAATTGTCAAAAAGTTTACATGAGTAAATTTTAAGTTTAAGTACAAAAAATACTACAGTGTGTTTTGGTAGCTACAAAGCTGCATTATTATACATATACATATTTAAACATTGTAGTAAAAGATTCACCATATAAATAAGAAGCAGTCTTCATAATGCGGCAGACATGCATACTCGTAGAGCCGTAGACGCAGCTACGAACTCGTCCGCTACGACGTAGCACTAGGTCTGTAGCCAAGGGGTACGACAAGACTTCTCAAGTCTTGCCGTCTTAAGTTCAAAACCACAAGACGATTCAAATGTACATTAAATGCAAGAACAATTCATTGATTTTTATAGCTGGTAATTGACATACTTAGTTCGGAAAATAAACCGCAAAATGATCGCAAAATTGGAAATGTAACTAAAACATGTCAAATAGGTACTAATTACGATAGTTTTTACTTTAGATAATATCATTAATCTTTGCTACATGATTACGGCATCCTACTATTCGTTTTTGCAAATGGCTCGTTTGATCCTCTATACTTAATAGATACAAGTAATTATATAAATTCATACATTGAATGTATTTGAGTTCTACTCGTAAAATAGGTTTGAACTTGGTGATTATTTGCCACTATCACCAGGAATCCTATAAAAACAGCCCTTTTTCGTCTTTTGCGTGATTTAGAAACAAACTTCAAGTGTCAATGTCACTTCAGATTAGTTAAGTCATTTGAAACGTGACACTTTTTCAATTGTTCTCAAGAATATTTTTGCCCTGCATGTTTAAAATTCAAAGTCCTATCTCTCAATCAACCTGTGGTTCTGTACGAAAGTAAATAGAATATTTAATGTTTTATTTCACAAATATTCTTGCGTGTCACCTTCGCTCTGGCATGCCGTAATGCGTTCACGTATTTCGCTCGTGTACTCATTACAGCTGCCTAACACCACTACACCTCGTTATGCAGCTATCTTATTCGCTTATTTCTAACGCTACAGGTAAACATAATATTCCCAATACAGTATTACGTGCTGTGAATATTAAGTTACATATGACAGACGGGGCTAATTATATTTTTACTGTCAACCAAACAATTTGCCTTATGATCTTATGTTATGCGAACGGTTTTTTTAGAATAGGTCGTTAGTGTAGCTCATATAAACCGATCAATATTAAGGTATTTATAAGTATTTCTATCATCCAACGGAGCTCGCATTATGCCACAGCAGCATTTGTGTAAACTATCCCTAGTTCACACGACATCGATCGAGTCGCAGCGACAACAATTTGCCGGTCCGCTCGGCTCGAGCGTCGCTATGCAAATGGGAGCTCCATTTTCCGCTCTAGCCGCGCCGGCAGAGGGCGCGACGCACGCCGGATGTTCCGCTGTCGTCGCAGGAAATTGAGACCGCTGCATAAATCCTGATCCTGCAAACCAAATTTGATTCGACCTAATCCGGATATTGATACGAAACAAACGCCATCCGCGGAAAATTTAAATGATTTCTCCGAAGATCCCTCATTCGCCATTTTGCTAACGTCTCACATAAAAGCTCATGGTTATTCAATTTGCTTGGATGGATATGGTTTCAGTTGTGTGTGACGCGGAGCTGGAGCCGATGCTGTGAAATATTGTCGTCCTAATTGAATACGAGGAAGTATGCACGCTGTCACGACACTATCTCCGGGGGAAGTTGCTACGACACTAATGCTACTAAAAACTTATGTTACTGGATAAGTATCTCGTAGGTTTGATTCAAGCAAACGAGAATAAAATTCTCTTGAATTAGTCGCTTTTTCATATTAAAAACTATTTATTCGCGAGTTAAGAGTGACTTATGCGTGACTAAATTTCATTCTCAAATGATTAAACGCAGCCTTTTAATGATTAGTTTATAACTGACTGCTCGTCATAAACCTCGCCTTTAACTTGTTTGTGGAAAAATGTAGTAAGTATCTTACAGTTTTTTTTTTTTTGATAATACGTAAGAAAAAAATACAATTATTCATGTACTTATTGATCTTAATTAAGTCTACTAACACACTTTAAAAATAAGAACAATGTCGATAGAAATTAAACGTGGAACGCAATCGCAAAATCGTGCAGATGAAAAAAAAAATGATTTGATAAGAAATTCCATTATAAAGATTGGCGGCGTCGCCCCGCACCTGTTCGCCGTGATTAAAGCCGCAAACAGCGACGCCGAATGTAAATGTTGGCCGCGGAAACCTTTGCGGCAGACCCAACAAAAATTTACACGTCGCTTGCTTATTTACACGCTCCCAAGCGTTCGCTGTCCAAAGAAAGATGAAACATTTCCCTGTACAAATAGTTTAACGAGTTGAAGCGTTACTTGTGACCAAACGTCGATGATTCGAGAAACCAATATTTGTAAGTCGAATTACTGGTCCCGTAATGTCGATTTCGACGGAAATGCAACACAAACAGTAACGTCTAACTGGTCCAAGCGATTTTATCGACATTGAGTGGAACTAGGTACGAGCAGGGGTACATTAAATTCAATAACACGAGTTAGGGAGTTCGACGCTCGCTCCGACCGTCCTCAAATAAGTAAAGAAGAAAAGTTTCGAAAAACTCCGCTCAACTTGTACCTTCTGTTGTATGTGTGAAATTTTACAGGAAAAGTATGCTAATGCATGTATAAGTATGGATAAGTGTTTAAACAACTACAGTAACACCGATATATTAGCTGACATTTTCTTATGTGTGTCCTTTTTGTTTTCTCCGCATGGTGTTGAGTTTAAAGTATGTAAGGTTAAGGTATGCTTTAGGCGACAGGCTAGGAGCGTTTCACTATTAAACTTTCAAATTTAAAATTTAAAAAAATGCTACAGGCGGTCACGAAACGTGAAATAGTAAATATGTAGCATTAGCAAAAAAAAAATTAACACATTTTTGTAGTGGACTAAAATCATGTATTTTTCCAATTACCTAGCGATAACTAAGCACTTACACCAATAACTTAAGTATCTTTGAACAATATGCCGACATAAAACTCAAATAAATGTTTCTTGAAGACATAGAGCCAGCTGTCGCGCGCCGCAGCATTGTTATGCGCCGCGGGTGCGGGACAGTTTACTTGTTAGGATATTCTCAACACAACTCACACTGCCTACGACTCAACTACTAGATAAGTATCTCTTCAGTTTACCCTCTAATTTTCACTTCCAAACATGTTAACATCTAGTCTTGGAAATACGGTTTCTAGTGTAAGTTTAGTTGGTCCGCTAATGCTACCGAGTTGAGCTAAGTTTTAGTTCGTATAGGTATATGTACAGTCTTTCGTTCTGTATACTAATTTCTCTGCAGTACTACCAACTACTTTCTTAAAGTACCTACTTAGTCGTATTGCATCACAGAACAATTAAGTTTTAGTTTTAAAAGACTCTTATGGATTTTGTTATATACATACGTCAAGCCTGTTTTTCCTAAGTAGAGCATACGAAACGCTTCATAGACAAATCTATGGCTATTTCATGCTTCGCAGCTACTTCTAGTTTTTTTTAGGTTATAAGTCAAGAGGCACCTACTTAACATATACTAACAGTTTGCTAGTCTGTCGTTTAAAATATACCTTAAACTAAAAGATAAGGAAATCCTTAGTCACCTACTTATTACGACAACCACGAAAGAAATGGAGAGGTGTGATTCTAAACTCGAGACCTCACGGGAAAGAAATGGTCATTTAAAAAGAAACATTTAATTAAACTATTTAATATCCAACTACCAAAGTTAAATTTTATACAAAGTAAATTTTGTTACTACGTTTCTGAGTTCATTAACCCGTCTTAAAGACAGGGTGATTTAGAAATTCGGCTCTAGGAATTACATCGACTTTTCAGTAATTCGTGGCGCGCATCACGTTCAGCCGCTGCAGCGCTGACGCTCATCAAGGCCTCATTACGGCGCGCCATGTTTTTAAAACGGCTTTGGATAGCACAAAGCGCCATAGAACCCGATCCAAATTAATCCCATTACATATTTTTAAAAATTCGATACGCTAAAAATTGTAATTCATTGTACAAAAGCACTAAACGAGTGGCTATCTTGTAGTGTAGCAACCTAGCCTAAGTTTTCTAATTACAAGTTATTACCAAGACGAGACTGCATTTCATAAGCTCTTTCTACTTAAAAGTTTCATTTTTCTGAGAGAAATTAACTGCGGTGGCTAAAAAAGCTTCAATATTAATTATGCCTCGATCAACCTTTACGTCAGAGCGTGACTTGCTTCGTGCTTTTGCATATAATTTCTTACTCAGCGAATATAAGCTTGGCTATGCGCTTCTGAACGTGTTTCGGTGTGATAAATTCTCATTTCAAAGCAGTTTTGTTGTCCTCTAGAGTAAATCGCAATTTTTATGAAAGCATTCGAGAATAATAATACAACGAAGGTTTCCTGGAAAATAACCTCAAGTGACCGCCATGATATTGACAAACTAAGAGGAAGAAGAAAACCAAATTGACAGTGAGACAGCGTGACCGTTTTTTTTTTAAGTGGAGTACCTAAAGTTGTTTCAGTCTTAAATAACTTGAGCCTACTTTTTTGTATGTATTTTTCTCTTCATAAAAAGCAATTGAAAAATAAATATAAATACAAAAAATGCATATCAAAATACGCCTATTAACTTTAACCAAGGCACACTTAGATACTTAGGTGCCTACATATTCTTGAAAATTACGTATTTTCCAGAAATCATGCAATTTAGTTCAGAGTAATTTAAACACATTTCAGTACCCTTCAATTATAATGGAGTTAAAGTCTGTATACTTACAAACATATAGCTTTTATATCGCACGTACGTTTCAGTATTAACGACAAGTTTCAACAACTAAGTCTAAAACTAAGTAAGTAGACTTCGAAGTCATCAAGACAAACCTATAGCATCACTTTGCTCCTAAATATAAAATCAAATACTTACCTACCCTATAATATTCCTGACGGCGGCTTTGCATTGGAAATTCAAGATATTCTCGTATCGTCATATCGGGTCGTTCGGTCGCCGGCGCGGCAATAACCGGTACAATGCGGTACACTAACGACCAGCGACACGGCTCGCCGCCCGCCCCGCCGCCGGCCCGGTAATAAAACCGGCCATTCCACTTGCAAGTCACGGACCAGATTACCTACCGCGGCCGCGACAGCCTCTCCACGATGTTCTCTGCTGTTCAAGTAACTACCTTTTGACATGAATGACGATGATTTCTTCAATCAATCCTGGTCAAGGAAAAGCTCTTCTCAATGACACTTCCCGCAATAAAAAGGCAACTTACACAGATCAAACATTTAACCTTCTAATTAATGCAGATTGGACAGCAAAACTTCCGAGTTAATAGGTATACCTAATACAATATTAATTAATTTAAACGGCGATGACCCTCTCTTTACCGAAAAGCTTCTCATCAACGACAGCGCCTGTAACAAGGGCGAAGTTAAATCAAAATACAACAAAACAAGTTTAAGCCTAATTAACTTTCCCTGCAATAACTCATATTAACCTTTGAGCGAATCATCAAAGAGACAAAGTTCACGGAAACCTCACCTTGCCGCTCCTCGCGGCGACATTCCCTTACGGGCCGAGTAAAATGGGCCGTGAGAGCCCTTGGTAATTGAAGCCGCCGACTTGAATCACATTAATATAATTACCATATTTTACAAAAGGTACCGCAATCTCCTGCGCGATATTACGTATACTGATGAAAAGACAACATAACATCATTAAAAAGAGGAAAGCGTAGCGGAGTAGCGTACACCGCGATCCGGCCAGCATTAAACCGTTGTTCTGATTCTGCACGACGCAGTAAATAAGAACGGACAAAGAAAAATATGTCCTATCAATAAGTGGCGGTGGAGCTGGCAAATTGAATTGAACAGAGCACACAAGTCCGCTAACGAGCCGGTGTTTACCCAAGTGGACACTAATTGGCTTAGCCAGCGGTCGCCGCCCGCCGCCGCCGCGACCGCAGCCGCAACGCTCTCTATACTGCTGGAGAAGGCAACTGCAACGGTTTATTTTCTTAACGAGATTGAAATTTTTGTTGGTTCATTGGTTAATGAATCACCGAGTAACTTAATTCGCTAAGTTTAGCCAGCTGTGATAAAACAAATAACTATTACGTGGCAGGTTTTACGGAGGGACAATGGCTACTTCAGATACCTGCAGTGGTACATGTTCGTATTTGCTGAAAGGCTGAAAATATACCTAAAACCTACATTGAGAAACTTGTTTTAAGAATGTGCCATTTTTTAAATTCACACCTACATAATTCACATCGGTTAAATGAAAAGTCTTACTTTTGGGGTTGGTATATCAATTCAGTTCGATTTGAAATGAATCTTGCATAATACCGCATCTACGCGACACCTCACATTATGGTTTTGTTACTTCACGCTTCCGTATAGGGTGACTTCAGAATGAAGATGCAATCAATGTAACAAGACGATTATTGTATTTTACTTGCAAAATTTAGACGATTATTGTATTTTACTTGCAAAATTTAGACGATTATTGTATTTTACTTGCAAAATTTAGATTTCACAAGCTTTACGCTAACATTAAATAGTATTTCAAGGGCCTGTTCCCAAGCCAATAGCCTGAGTAATTGGAACGACGCCGCAAGCGCCAAGTTATTACTTATCTTTTCTCCAGAAAACGAAATAAGGAAAATATCATTACGTTTAAATAAACAGATGATGGCTTAAACCGTGGAAATGGGCTCAAAAGAAAATAACTTGCGTTGTTTAACATTTTGTACGGGGAAAAATAAAAGTATGCACTTCAAAAGAAATTGGTTGGAGAAGTACCTTCTGGTGCGGTGGCGAAATACCAATAAGTCCCTTTCTGGCGTTTGTTTCATAATTTATGACGAAAATAAACAGGGCGGGTGTACCTTGTCGAATGTATTTGTGAATAAGTCGCGTAGGTAAGAGGAAGTTATTTGTGAAGTGTTAACAGGAGCGGAGTCGGCGGCCGGGGCCAGCGCGCCTGTGTCGACAGCTGACTGGCTTGTATCTTACGCCGGATTAGCATATAAATTGTGTCTTCCTGACACACCGCGTAGCCAAGATGCCGTGCGTCTATGATCCCAGCCGCCTGTGATGACTAACTAACCAGTAATAGCTCCGGCTTTACAGCGTTCTGTAACCAGACCATACCAGCAACATACAGTCAGCGTAATGTTTGTAATTTGAAACGTTGTTTCCACTAACGGCTTTGTTCTGGGTAACAAAGTTCCTTAATAAATAGCTGTTTTAATGAGGTACGCAGTTAACATTTCGGACACAAAATTAAACCATTTCCAGTTTCATATGAAAATTATAAAGTTTTACATGTGTAAAGCGTAATTGAAACAAATTTACATGACAAACATTTATTTACTTACTCCTTAGGTGGATATGTCCCCGTTGATTTTTTTACATACTATTCTTCAGAATAATACAATAAATTCGGCTTGATGTATGGATTTTCACCAACCCTCTTAAATATGCGCTGGTGCAAGTTACAATTCCAACAATGTTTCAGTAGTGCAGTCGCCGGCATCTAACGTGGCAAACTTATTTGCCACGTTAGATGCCGGGGACTGCACTTGGCCATTATAGCCTCGGTCTTGCTTACACTCTTATCAATAGTGCTGTTCACGTCACTTGTTTGTGTGTAGAAAAGTTAAAAAAGTTAGGCAACAAACTTAACTGTAAAAAAACCTTATTAACTAATGTGCAGTAGATTAAATAAGCAGGCCATATGTGGCATTTTGAACTCTATTGTACATGAATTGTACACCTATTTATTTATACCTTCACATCATATTTATGAAGCATTTTCGCGATCCCCTCACCAACCTCAAAAATATTTTATTTTGACGTAGCCATTTACATGACAAGGCTATTAATCTTTGTTAGCAATCATACATTTAATTTAAAATAGCTGCATAAATTTAATAACTGCAATGAATCCCCGTTTCATCGTTACTAAGCAAAATTAACGGTTAAATTAGTCTTCATCACCGGCGCTTGCCGAACGGAGCGAGGCAATAAAACGATGAAAAGAAGCTAATTTTTCAGCAAATCATCTCCGGCCCCATGAAGACATCAATATTCATTTTGCGGCGCGCCTCTGAAACAAACACCTTCCCTAAAAAGCATTATGCGATTCCTTTGAAGGGAACTATACTACGGCAGCACGCCGGCCTCTGTGAAGGGGACGACGCTAACTTAATTTGTTTAGATAATTGGCTTGTTTTACCTGCCTTGTAACTTCTAATAACTATTTCACTTAGCAAATTTGATTTGTTTTTGAGAATATAACGTTTACCTCGGAGTACTTTATTAATTAATTCAAAGTAGATTATTTTGTGTCTTAAATTATTCTAGATTACTGTGATGGCTACAGTGTTTTAAAATAAGCTTCAATTTAAGAGCGTATTTTTTCTAAAATGGACTTCACAACACAGCGGAATGTTGAACAAAGTGATTTATACATAAGCTAAACTTTTGAATTCGTCTAAGCGCGTATAGACAGTCTATTGTGAACGTAAATGTTTCAGTTGATGGAAGCGTAATATGGCGCGCATTGTTCGCGGCGTCCCGAATTTCAGCGACCCGCTGTCATAAGCCGCACCAGGCGGCCTCAGTTTGTTTCGCACTGACTGTCCAATATTTGTGATTATCAAATCACTATGCAGTTACCGTTCGAAGCTATTAATATTCCGGTTAGGGGGCACAGGCGAATAATTTGAGGGAAACTCCAGCGTCCGGCGCCGGGCCACTTCGGATCGGCCACCCGCTTGCTTCATTAACATATAAATTGTGCTTCACATATCGAAAAGAAAACTTTTACAGGATAGTGAATACAAAAGCTTAACTTACATTATCCTCAGTTTCTTTACTTATTCTGTTTTTTTTTATTGTCACTACTTACAGATTCTTGGTTAGGTGGGAAAATAAAGCATTAAAACTAGTTATCCAGGTTCAGTTTTTCTTAGG
The DNA here is from genome assembly GCA_005406045.1 of Adoxophyes honmai. Classification (NCBI taxonomy): domain Eukaryota; kingdom Metazoa; phylum Arthropoda; class Insecta; order Lepidoptera; family Tortricidae; genus Adoxophyes; species Adoxophyes honmai. The sequence goes on from BHDV01063385.1 coordinate 165,210, forward strand.
TACTAATTTTGACTGTGTGGTTAGATAATGTGGTATCAATTTCACAATAAAATAGCATGTAGGTATGTTCCAATGACACATCATAACGTAATGCATACTGCCGTCCAAATGTTTGACGGTCCCTTATCAGTCTGTGGCGTCCCTTATTCAATTACGTGGCAAGACGCGGCGCGCGAGCCGGCGCACGTCCCGCCGCCGCGTTATTACCGCCAAATTGCGATATTCGCAGCCTTCCAGTCCAGTCCCACCTAACTCCAATTTGCTAGTAGATGTAGATAAAACCAAAATCATCATTATAAGACATTTTTTGCAAATTTCTTGTTGTTACGTAATGAATATGGTGATTTTTTTTATAGCTAATGACGACGTTTTGGACACTAGTGAAGGTAGATAATGACTTGTGTCAAATGTCGCGCAAAGCCATAGCCGTCATTATCTAAGCATATGCGCTTCTGTACAGCCCAAGTGTGTTAACAGACTGGAGGCAAATTAGCCCCATTGTAGGTACTGTAAAAGTGTCAAAAGCGAGGGCGCGAAGCGAAGCGCCGCGAGGCTGCAGCCCTCGCCGGCCAAAGGCGAGCGGCGTCGGCGGAGTCCGCCGTATAACCACGCTGTCCTTAGGTCGTAACAAGCCACTCTTGTTTATTTTACCGCAATGAATTTCTCGCAATATTTTCTTCATTTTTTAATTTTGAATACGTTCGAGTACAATTCACCGTGGCGGTTGCGCCCCCGGCAATCTCCAAATTGCCTCTTTATGTGCAGATGTTCCGACCCTCGGTTTTCCGTCTTTTGAATGTCGTTTTGCTGTTAAATAATGTGCTCTTTTATTGTAATTGGGGCTTTAAAAATTTACTTTTTCCTAAATCAGTGATTGTTATGGTCGTGATAATAAACTGGTTTATTTTAGGGGAAGCCACGTCTGTCGTTTCAACATTCATTACTTTCGGGCTAAGTAGTGAAGATATATTTGCTCGTTTGGACTTGTTTTTAGCAGATAAAGATAAAGAAGATACAGATATAATTGATTCAAAGCATTCTGGTACAAAATAGATACAAATAATATGAGACGTAACTTACCGCAATCGGGTTGAGAAAAATATTTAAAAAAATCTTCAATATCTTTCCTTAATGATCATTTTCATGCTAGAAAGTCTATCTATAATAAGAAGTATGCTCTGCATATACTAATATTATAAAGACGAATAAAAAGAGATCAGATTTCATGTACCTATTTTTTCAAAAGAAAACCAACCCGTTTTCATTGCCCGTAAGTGTAGTTCGAACTAGTAAGAAGGAAAATGTATTACTTTATGTCCCTCGCTCAAATACTAATCTGTTGGTTTCTTATGATCCTTCGGCGCCTCTTACGGTGATTCATGAAATCCCGCTTATTATTTGATTTCATTAAGCAAAAGAAAAACAAGTTAAATGCCTCCTTTGTAAAATTCGAATTTTAAAATTGCCCTTCGCCCGGGTCTGGGCTCCCGCGGATTTAATTTTACTAAAGATCGCAATTATACTTTTTACGAGATTCGAACTCATTTATTTTCCTTGTAAAAAAATCTCGTAAAGCAAATTAATTCCTCAGCATTATACTTCTTTCAAGATCTGAATAAACTTGAGCGAGATTTCATGAAAAATAGGCGGCCAAGAGCCTGCGGCTAACGCCAAATTACGTCTTTATTTACAAGTATTTTCTGCTCTCTAGACAGTAGCAATATGACTTGTAATTATATTTGGCGGTAAAAGTATAATAATATTCCCCTGGGTGGGTATAACTTATTGCGATGCTAATTTTCTTTTTGGCCGACTACAGCGGAGGAATAAGAAGGGTTAGGCAGCAAATAAGCAAGGTTTGTTTAAATGAAACAAATTATTCTACATTTAAATCAAATTTTAAGTCATAACAAATAGTCTTCTCTGATTCGTCAGCTCACAATTTGTCTTAGAATAAGAAGTAGAACTGAAAATAAAAATAAAAATAATGTTCAATAATCATAATCACAGACTTGACGGATTAGGTAAATTTCAACCTAGATTTGTGAATTAAGGGTGGATTTAACCAAATGAGAATAAAAATTTGATCTTGGACTGTTACCAATTTTTTTCATTAAAAAAAAAAATACTAACTCGTGAGTACACAGTGACTTATTCCAAACCTAATTTTAATTCTCGTTTGCTTAAATTCAACCTAAATCGGTTAAGCCGACTTGCACCTAACCAACTTAGACAGTTAAATTGACAATCGTCGGAATCAACTGCACTGACGGAAATGTTGCCTGCGACTCTATCAACTTAAAACTCGTTTCTCGCAATCCTGTGGGAACTACGCAATTTTCAGGATATTAAGTAGCCTCTATCCCCTCCTGAAACTCACACTGTTTATGAAGTTCTGCGGTTGAAGTTAAGTTAAAAAATACGGATAACTCGCGTTTTAGATTGAGTTTAGTGCGAACAAAGCGGTGACGCGAAGTGCGTGTTTGGCAGCAGCCGCCGCTGTTTCTAGGTGAAAGACTACCGGACTAGCCTGAAACATGTCAAGCTAAACTGGGTTTAAGAGTTACCCGTATTTTTCCTTATCAATGAGTCTCACGGAGATATCATGTTCAAAATTAGTAGGAAATTGAGGCAGAGAGATTTTAATTAACTCACGTCAGGATCCTTCTCGTACGAGCATTTGTGAACTTCAAATGCTCTTTGGCATTTATTTTTATCTGGTGTATCTGAAATTTGAAATAATAAGTACGTGTTCTGTTGCTAGTTTTCACATTTTAGATACTATACTATAGGTATATAGTAGGCTTCTTAAATAGAGTAAAAATTCGTTATAAATTTATCCATTCGTTAAATAAATTAACTCGAAATCTGACTTAATTGCGACTAATACGTAGTACACCTACTACATCAAAAGTGCGGGTGTCAGCGATATAATTGTTCGGTTAATTCACATTAATTATTTGCTTAAACATGCGTGCAAACAATGACTGTTATTGGAATAGGTATATTATTACCAGTTCGTTAAATACCTTCGTGCCAAAATCATATATAATATTTTGTAACAAATTTACATATTGTTCACAATTCACATTATACCAAAGGACGGTTTGAAATATCCAAACAGAGTTGTTACTTTTTACAATGTACTTTGAAGTATCAAGTCCTCCGCAATCAGAAACGGTTAAATGATACGATTAGTGCTCCACTTAATTTATCTACTGAGACTATACTACTAACCTAAATGTTTACATCCGAAAATCATTTTGGTAACTCTGTCATAATACTGCTCAGGGATCAAGCTCACCATCATGTCGTAATCAACGTTGTCGTTTTCATCCACCTGTCAAAAAAAATCACTTAATACCTTGGACATCTGAATTAAAATATAACAAGTAAGAGATATTACAAAACACTTATCAAATATAACCCAAACAAAGCTTAAGAAACAAACAAAACTGAACTCACAAGGCTCGCCTCCTCCATCAGGCAAAACATATAGCACTTCAATTTCGGGTCCTCCTTAAATATGCCGTTTTCGCAATTCGCTATATCCTCTGGGGGCAAGTAAGAATAAAGACTCTTTAATGTACTCAAACACGAGACATGTTTTTCTAAACAAATGAATGTTGAAAGACGGTAGAGGTGACGGTTCTTACTACTTGTTTAGGGGAGGATATTATTACGGTAGGTATGCCTAGTCCCACGAATTTGATGTTACGCACACAAGGACATGTCCGCGGGGTTTTGACATTCACTCGTTCATTTCATTTATTCTCCTTTTATGCAATTGGTTTTTCTCATAATTGTAAATGAAAGAGACGAGAAAAAAAGGCAACCGAATGCAATGCTTAATGCAACCTGCGACCGTATGTAACCTGAGGAATCATTTTATGATTTAACTATTTTTTCGTAAGAAACAAACGCTGTTATTTCTGTCCTCTTGTTTAAATTTCTGGGACAGAATAAGTGGTCTAAATAATTTTGCCTTTTTAAAATTACTTGCTAAATTTTATACGTAAAAAAATAGATTTATTTTTTAACTATTAACAATCAAGTTTAAAGACATTTTTACGGATTAAAAACAAGTAAGTACGGTGCTCAGAGTAAGCACAGTCAGGGAATTAACCACATTCCCTTAGTGATCTAGGAATTAAATAGATTCCCTGCCTGTGTTAGCACGACTCTAAAGAGTGAAAGTATCAAGATAGTGGAGAGCCGCCTCTGCGGCGTCGTAGCGCTGCGGCGCGGGGTTTAGCTGAGCGCTCCCCGTCATCCGCATGCGAGCGTAGAACAAAGGTAAGCGGAAATACAATTTTCTTTTGCGAACTCACCCTCAGTGGTCCCGGTCTTACTGACGCACTCGTTGTGAACGTGTTGTATTATTTCTTTGATTTCATCACTGAATACCTGAAATAGTTTTTTTACCATGATAAATTATGTTCCGTTAGTGCTATTTTCTTAGTCTAGTGTTGGAATGCCGCGAAATCGAAAGTAGGAGCTGTCTAGTTCATTGTAGGGCGAAAATAAATAAATTGCATTGTCAACAAACATTACAGTCAGCGTCAGCCTCACTAGTTATTCACAGCAGGTGCTTATTCTGACAATCTGTGACATCAACACGTACTCGACATATAAGAGCGATAAAAAATTGACAGCTCATGTAGTGCCTATATTCTTTATTATTCACTCGGTACGTGCTCCGTATCTACATATATTGGCTTTGTGAATAACGTCAGAGCAAAAAGTCGCTTAACAGAAATGACATAACATCCTCAGAGAAAATTATTAAGTTGTGATTCCACGGGGACTAACCCAATGCACATCAAGTTGTATCATAATGTTAAATATTTAAAACGGCTGAATCCATGTCCATTGCCGGGACGGCGGTTTATAATAAATTATCGACGGTGTTGCATTTAGGTCCGTGATGAAATTGTTGATATCATCGAATTGGTGATCAATTTGAAATTTCGGTTGATTGATACGTAACTTTGGGAAATCTAATTTAGATTTATCCTAGTATTTACATTAATTCTAGTATTTCTCCTAAGTAGTCCCGAAAAAATGGTCATCAATTCGTGTAACGTTTCGTGCATTCTGCCTACGCCGCATAGAATACAGGAAATACGGGCATGAACTTTATTCAAGTACTTCTCATTCAACTTTAAGCCAGGACTTATCACTCACACTTCAAAATTCATGACCTTAAGTAGTCTAATGCCCATCACGAAGTCATCTAGCGCGAACTAAACAGTTGACAAGTAATAAGAGGCGGTGTGACGTGTGACACTGGAGCGCGTCTCGCGCTGCATTACGTATTCGTAGACGGCGACGTTGAGCAATAGTGTCGCGCGAGCCCGGGCCCCATCCGTCAACCCACCTCGCAACGTGCAACTCATAAACTAACTCGAAAAATGTGACGCGACTTCGCTAATGCGAATATATGTCTACTTGTTTCGAGAATACGCACGGTAGGGGCACGTAGCTGTAGCACGCGGAATTGAGTACTGGGATATTAGAGGTCACGTGTTTAGTCAAGATATGAGCAGTTGTTAGGTCTATTAATTGTTAGTCTTTCTTTCTTTCTCTATTTAGTATGCGAGGAGCGAGGAGGGTGGATAGACACACGTTATTGGTAGATCAGAGGCATTTCACGTTGCCTTTGCCGCGCCGATTACCCTCACTAGTTTCGCCAAGCGGTCTTAAACCACCGCGAGATGTACACCACAACGTTCGAATGCAATTTGCTTCAGGTTTCAAGCTGAAGCGTTTTCTATCATAACGTTAACTTAATTAAAATCAACAGTTCACTTTAACCTAAACTTGACTTGATTTACAAAGCATTCTAATTTCGTTGTAAGTTAAGTCTGATGTCGTGGTATCCGCCAGTACAAGTAGGTAGTAAATATTTTAACCAGTGATCGGTTAAACGTGTCTGAAAACCCCAGTCAAGTTTTTTCCGGAATTACCGTGTAAAAAACACCGAAAATTTAAAAATATTGCCCAGCCTTTTGTACCCCGGTTTTAACTCAACCGCGTAGCACGCACAGTATACGCCAGCCAACGGGAGTTACGTACAGAAAGTGATGAAACATTTGTCTCCCACGAGGTCAATAATAAAAAAAATCAGCAAATAATTTTCAGGGGTTTTCAGACGCGTATACCCGACCATTGGTTAAAATATTAACGGTCAATCTTCGGCCGCCCTGTATATTTATATAATATATATCTATCTATCCCACGGGCGTAGCCAGGATTTAGTTTTGGGGGGGTTGACGAAAAAAAATCGGCCAAGTGCGAGTCGGACACCAAAAACAATCACGATTATTGTATGGGAACCTGAACTTTTCGGGGGGGGTTTGAACACCCACCCCCCCCCCCCTGGCTACGCCCATGATCTATACCATACTTACTGGAGTATCCTTCCCACCACAAGCGAAAGCTACCAGCGCACTCAGCACTGGCAGCGTCGCCCACATGGCTCTCCGCTGCCAGAGGACCAGTGCGCGGCGCTTGCGCACGCCGCCCTTTTATCCTAGCCTAGACAACGCGCATACAAGGTTTCTATGTATAAGTAGATCTTTCCGAGCCGACGGGCCTATTCTAGCTTGGTATAATTAACATCGATGTTATAGACAGTCGGGCCGTGTTTTCATTGTAACCGCTTGTTTTATTTGAGAACATGCATAAACATAGCTATATTGCATAGTTATATTTTACAGCTGCTACAGTAGTGGTATTATACTCTGACCTAACATACAAAACTTGTCGACGATCGCAGCGTCGAAATTCTAAAATTATCTGTTTGTCATGTAGTATGGAATATTTGACAGTTTTCAGTGAATTTAGTATCGCGATAGAACATGAGCTTTTACACATAATATAAAAGGTTTGAAAGGGTACGTTATCCTACACTATCCCCTAACTGATTGTGAGTTAAGATAACACATACACTACGCTGATATGCAACTTGCTGAAGGTTCGAAAAAATTTGAAACTGTCGAAAATTTCAGGAAAATTTCGCAAGAAACGAAGTTTCAAATCCCATACAAAATTATGAGAAATTTCCGAAATTTTCCTATGGAAAAAAAACCGAAATTATGGAGTTTCCTTTTGACATATCGGTACCCACTCACAACAGTATTCATAAAAGGCGTACGCAGAGCACATGAAACGTTACATAGACAAAACCAATTAGTTGCCAACTATTGACATTTACGATTGACAGCTACTGTTAGCACTTTTTTTAATTTAAAACATAAACATAACGGTTTGTTTGATACTAAGCCCTACCATAACAACATATTGTCAGTGAAAATTGATATCTAAACTTGCTAAACTTCATACTTACTTAAGGTACATTTTTCATAATAAAGTTTCATTGCATTTTTCACCAGAATCCAGCCACTTAACTACTAAACTGAGTGGCTCAGCAAGAAGCAGTAGTTAGCGACAGACAGCAATTAACACATTAACGCGGCAGTCCTGTGGCACTACAAGGTGTAATCAACAGGCGGAAACTTCGTGAATGAATAAGCAGGTGGCCGGGGGCGGACAACTGACGGTTAAACAAGGAAAGAATCCCCACGGCTTATTACACTTAATTAGCTGCTTTCTGATGAGTCAGGGCGCGATTCTCATTTGTTCCTGGAGATACTTGTGATGAAACAGTTTTTGTTACGAGATGACCGAGGTTTCAGAGACACGCATAAAATAAGTAACTGGAAGTTGAAAAAGAGTCGTCAGATCAGTTCTTAATGAACTCACAAATTAAGCACGCTTTCACATTAAAATGCAAATAGAAAGAACAGATGACAAGTTAAAATATTCATGGTGAAAATGGCAAGCAGTCCCCTTACGGCTACACCATAAATCGGAGAGTTAGGAGGTGTCGTGTTCGTATTCGTATATCCCCGTTACCTTTCGATAAAATCTAACGACTTGGGACGAACCGATTCACATTCTACTGTCTAACTTGCGAATCCAAACAGATTGTGAATCTAGATGAACGATATAAATTATTGTTTTTTGTACTTTTTATATGTAGGGTCAGGGAGGGTACAGTTGCTCGAAGGGAACAGTCGCTCGAATGCACTGTGCTGGAAACTGAAAGAGCTATCTATCTGCCCTCTACGTTAATGAGAAGCGTTAGACATGTGATCATGTTCGAACTAATCCGTGAGCCGCTCCGGCGCCCCACGGCTGTGTGATGACGTGGTTTGACTTTTACTTGGCCGAATTTACATTTTCACGAAAGTTTGACTTTGTTTTTTGACTATTTTTTTGTAGAATTCTTAATTACTGTTGTTTTTGTCGAAAAGTATGACTAATCTACTTGGTATTGACTGATAATTCAGTGCTCTAGGTATATGCGTTTGTTTCTAATTTGATCATTATTTCTAAATGACGTCAGGGTCAACAGTGGCTCGATTTGGAGAAGTACACACTGGCTCGCGAGCCACTGTGTACGTATGAAATTATAAATGAGTAATAAAATTACTACCGACAAAGTTTAATTTAATAAAAGTTGAATAAAAAATGTCGTTGATGTTTCATAGAACTTTAAATTTAAAACCTGACTGCTAATATAATAAAAGTTAAAATTTATACCTACCTACCTATTTGCAGAATGCCGCGACGTAAGAGATTGCCTTCAGTACCTAGAAAAATAGTCAACCACACCTACTTGAAAGTATTTATTTTTGCTAAAAATTTCAGCGCTCCCATAGGAGCAACATAACGTGTGTATCACAATAATTACGCAAGTTCTAGATGAACAGTCATTTTAGATAGGTATTAAGTATATCAAATAGGTCATCAGTCACCATTTACTGGTAGTACACAGAGGCTCTATTCAGTCCGTAGCCTCTGTGTACTGTTAGAACCACTGTATACGGAGGGTGGTACACAGTGGCTCGAGCCACTGCGTACTGTTAGAGCAACTGTGTACTAGGGGGTACTAGTCACTGTGCACCTATAGTAGTACACAGTGGCTCGATTCCCATTTTTTAAAAAAAGGTCTTTATTTCTTTTTCGGTGTAAGTTATGGGAAATATATTTACTACATATAAAACTTGAATAATGAACGCTGCTATGTGCCTAGAAAAAATAGTTCAATCACTAACACTTTTGATACTATAGCTCGTTGAAAAAATCCTAGCGACTGTACCCTCCCTGACCCTACACAGACTAACAAGCTATACTTATTTGTATTTTTCATTCAGTTTTTACAAGAGGAGGTGGCCTTTAGAGCTAAGGAAAACACTCTGAACTATACCTGTGTTTTAACTTCGCTTTATAAATACCCTTCTTCCAAGCGGGAGGTTGATGTCATTACCATAATACAATATTATCAAACCGATTCGTAGAATGTAAGTGTAGTACTACCTAATAGTCAACGAGTAAAAGGAAATCTCCCGCCAAAACTATGATGCAACAATTTCTTTGAGAGAATTTGAAGCAACTAATACATCATTGTTTCAGCGCTGAACAATGAGGAGATGCTTACGTGTTTTTAAGCGGGCCACTCTTTTGTGCGCTACACAATGTCATAATTTGCCGACTCCGGGCCGGGCGGGGAGCCCGCGATATCAGTCCTAATTATTATTAATGGTGGGAAGACAGCTTGTAAAATCACGCTCGGCTCGTGCTACACTAACTATAAGGTAATGATTAAATATGATGTCGATGTGAATGCTTCCAATCTACAAAATGAACTTTTTTATTTATTTTGTTAACACAGCCTAAACGAATTGAGATAGATATACATGTTTTGCAAATATATTTGAGTGATGAAAAAACCATCCCTGTCAGTGTTGATAACTTATGTTCGTAAGTAGGTAGGTAAGTATTTATAAGTAATTGTGTATGAGCTTGTAGAGATAATTTGTGCATACCTACGTTAACGAGTCGGAAATATTTGTACGATAACTAAGTGTATCTAATAATGAGTGAATTTCAAAAAAAAAGTACATAAATTAAGGGTTAATAAAAACAAAATCACGATCGCTTCATTTGTGTAAGAAAAATTACCTATAGAAAATGTATGATGTACACCTATGTATGGTGCTTGTCGTTACACAAATGAATCAATTAACTTTTGTTTTTATTAAAGCCCTTAACTAAGTATGTACAATTTTTTGGAAAACAACTCTAATACTCCTCTCTTTACAGTCAAATTATTTAAAAGTATCGTACTCATATTGTTTTACTTGACGAACAAAAAAACTATGACGACGACGACAAGAATAAAAAAATCGACGAGTTAAGTAGGTACCTAAACGAAATGAGTTGGGTTAGGTTAGTTAAGTACACTAACGACGACACAGCAAAAGGAAAAAACTGTTTTCCAATCCTGACGATTACCTGCTCGCTAGTGGTATAATTTGTTGTAGGGACAACACAAACAACAACAATTTCCATAAGCTTTTCCATGCATTTTGCTAGCGTTATCTGACACGAAAAACCCATTAGAGTTGTTTGCGTAGCAGCGGACAGGCGGCGCCAGTGACCGTGGCTAAGCGGATTGGCTGCGTCCGCGACGGCGGCCTGCGCAGTCGCCTGTGCCGGGATCAGCGCGGCCAACAAGGATCTAGCTAGAACATGATCTATACAGATTACTTTTATATATTGCCTTTAGCTTTTCTTTGCCCGATTTCATACTTTGCCCTTCCGATATATAATAACAACCATTCGTTTTATATCGGAAACGTGTAGGATGAGCTAAATACTACCTAGTTTATAATTTGATTGACAGTTAGAATCGGTGACGCCCCGGTTCGTTCAAGCTTTCAAACTACTCGATTGTTGAACTCACTGTCAGTTACTATCAAACCCGCCAAATCACTGTCGAAATTTAAAAAAAAATGCAGAATACTTAATTGCGCATAATTTAAGAAAATGCTATGACTTTATAAGTTGTATGACTGTATCTTATAAGCAGAGATCGGAAAATTTTGCGACATCGTTTGCAATAATGTGGACATGACTCCAAAATTAATCAAACTGTTAATTAATTATTCATTGAAATATAATTTGAATTTTTGGCGATAATAGTTTAATTATAAAGAGCTTATAAGCACGTATACACTATAATAACTTTAAAAAAATTGACGTTACGACGACGATTAATTACAAAAATAATTATTAGCAAAAGGTTCATATTTAAAATGGGTATAGTTTCCGTAAATATTTATATTCTTATAATCAATAAATAACGATTTGGAAAAATTCTGACAATTTTTTTTTTAATAAACCAATATTTTCACAAAATTTTGTATTTATTGACTAGGAATCAAATTATATGTCAAGTACAAAATTAAAATAATGATGCTAGAAGTGGCTGCGAAACGTGAAATAGTTATAATCAAGGTTATGTCTATTTCACGTTTCGTGTGCTCTGCCTACGCCATTTTAGAACGTAGACGTGATTATATGCATGTATGTTTCTATGTAAAAAATTAATTAACTGAATAACATTTTGATTAATTTTAGAGTCATGTCCACATAATTGCAAACAATGTCGCAAATTTTTCCGATCTCTGCTTATAAGTATGTATAAGTAATGTTGTTTTTTCTCTGCGATAATAAAATTTAAAAAGTCCCCAGAAAGTTATTTCAACACTACATTCGTTCGAAGAAATAGGCTGTACTTTTTATATCCTAATGCGATGTATTAAATAGAAATTCACTGACATCATCTAAGGCCGGCGGCATATTTACTTACGTAGTTAAGAAGCCGTTTCTCAGCGTCTTAGCTGTCCTAATGACGGAGATCATGAATATAAAGTCGCATAATTAATTAAACGCGGTGCGTTCATTTTGTTAAGGAAAATGTAATTTGAAGATAGTAGGAAGTGAGTGAAGAGTGCAGGAAAGTGCTATACGCGACGTCATTAGGGTAGGATGCGGTGTGCAATCAAAGCCCACGGCAGCCTCCGCTAACGACGAGTGCTCTCGATAAAAATTAAAAACACGTGCAAGCCCAGTCTGAGGAAAGTTTTAATGAGTACACGGTCGCTCCGGCGGGATATGCAGCCCCTTGCCCGCGCCGCGCCCGCCCTGTTTGGCAAGAGCTACGAGTTTGCATTTTTTGTAACGTTTCGCAGTTTTGGTATCGCACTTGATGATTTGCTACCGCGGTTTTCTAAATTATATCAGTGTTACAATTTTAACATTAAGTACAATTTGTTTTTAAATGTAGAGTCCAGTTATTTTAGTTAGTTATATAAATATATTACCTGGATCAGAATGGTAAAGCTCATTTACTTTTCATTACCTACTTATTCTTACGCACATCATTTCCATATTCATAAAAAAAAAATCCTCTGAAATCTGGATGAAAATTCTACGAATAAACTTTATTCCTGACAATTTTGGTGAACCAATCAAAACCACATGTCTGCAACAAACCAATCCACTATAAAAATGATACCCTGGGTCCAACCGCGCGGATGAAATCCATTGGCAAGATGCATTTTCCATTTTATTCATATTGGTGCTTTTTCGGGCAACATAAAAAATCCATTAGATTTGTGCACCGGCGTCGGGCGAGAGACGGCGGCGGCCCGCTGACCGTGCGTAAGCGGCTTTATTGCTCCCGTCAGCATCAGCCGACTGTAAAGTCACGTTAGCAAAGTGATGACACTTATTAATTGCATAAAATACGGGCCGCATTTGTTTGTTTCATTTTCGGACTGATAGATAATATTTATCATCATTTTGAATTCAGTTAGAGAAAGAAGTTAAGGCTCAAATTTATTACACCTAGGTAATGTAGGCAAAGAAAATAATTATTTAAAAATACTAGCAAAACACCAGCGGTAGGTATTAGGTGAAGGCAACTAAAAATCCGAGCAAGATTATTTCAAAATGAAAATACTTAAACATTTCAATTGAATTGTTCTTGACAAATTAGAAAATGTTATCCAACAAAAGAACTCCAATTTATCAGTACGAGAAAAAGCCTTTTCATTTCGGATGAGCCAAAAAGCAGACGCTATTTTAAATCGCAATAACGCTCCTCCGCATTGTGCAGTCGGCTAAAAATATGAATAAATCGTGAGAATCTTTGCAAAACAATAGTTGGAAATGGTGTACGGGAGAAAAAGCCGGATGCAAATGCCATTCATATTAATTAGCACTGCGAGACGGGGCTTTTACGAAATTAGACCGTGATTTCAGTGAAGATTTATTATGGTGTTTGAAATGGTTTCCGGAGGAAAGGTAGCCATTTAGAGACAGGCAAATTGGTGTTGTCAGATGGGCTTTCCAATTGAATTGACTGAGGCGCTGTTTGTGGACGCGCGGGCGGGGCAGCGAGGCTTATTTACGACTGCCGTAAACGACACGGAACTAGAGTTCACGTAATGATAAATTAATGCCTGCGTAATTTGTAAGTCATGTGTGAAAGGGAAATCTGGCAAAGTGCTTTTTGTTTTGTACTAGATAGTTGGCTATTAAGAGTACTTATAGTAGATAGGTATGTACCTACGCAGATCGTAGGAAGGTTAGAAGGAAATTGTGTAGATAGCTACATTAAGGAGGGCTCGTTGTTTTTGACACCAACATACTTACACTCTCTCGTACTTATACTTACCTACTCGTAGTTACAAGTCAATGAATAATCATTAAATCACATTTACGCGATACTTACATCACGCGTGTATTCCCAAATGGAGTAGGCGGAGCACACTAAACGCTACATAGACAAAACCGTGACTATTTCACGTTTCGTGACCACTTCTAGCAATTTTTTTTTTGGTTTTGAGTTGGCAGGTATAATAGTGACAGGTTGCTAGCCTGTCGCCTAAAACATACATAAAATCATGCCTGTGTTCCCAAATGGGGCAGGCAGTGCACACTAAACGTGACATAGACAAAACCATGATTATGACGATATCACGCTTCACAGCCACTTCTAGCATGGTTTTAGGTTTGTAAAGATGGAAAAGGTATTATAGTGACAGGTTGCTAGCCTGTCGCCTAAAACATACCTAAACCTATTTCCTTAGTCTCCTATCTCCTATGAAATCCACGGAAGAAATGGAGAGGCGTTATTCTAAACTCGACACCACACGGGACAATAAACTCCACTCTCTTTCTCTCCAGTCACTTTACCATGGAAAAGACGGTGCGGAAACTAACCCCCACCACTTCAAACTTGCCAAGTTAGATGCTGGGAACTGTAAGAAAAGTAAGTACCTAAGTAATAAAAAAAGGAGTAAAACAAACAAAGATATAATTTTAAATTAGACATCAAATTAGTTCATTTGACCTCGTTTATTATTTCGTATTGGTATTAGAAAAAGAGTAAATCATTACAATGCATTGTACATTCATGAATCATGAACAATCTTATGTAAAAAAAACGTAGCATGTTCAATCCACAAGGACACGCGCCGACCCACGAGTTATTTTGTAGGAAATAGGTAACTACAGTCGATTTGGCTTATTTACAAATGCATTTTCATGAGTGATATACTAAATACGATTGAAAAAACGGGCAAGCCTTTAATGAATTGACCAATCTACTATAATATCTCCCCATATCGACAAAAAGGTGCGGCGAGCAGCTATTTCATCACATCATAAAAATAAACTTAGTCATGATCAAGTCTCATAATTCATAATAAATAGTAAAGGAATGGTTTAACATTAAAATAAAAAGAAACAACCTGTGATTTGATACAACAATAGGTACAGTAAACACAACCAACAATTACTTAATGTTCTGCTGAAGATACTTACTTACTTGTATCTTATAAGTATCTACACTGACTTACGACATGGGATTGACAAAAAATTACCAGAAGGTGCAAATTTTCCCGCTAGCAGCAAATATAAGTGAACAGATGGCTGTATTAGTTTAGTACTCTTTAACTCAGGCAAAAATAGTAAAAGGTATCTTAATCTACTGAGAACAATACACTCCTGTTAAGTACCAGACAGCCTCAAGATCAAATACCTATGTCTTAGTTTACAAATGTCGTTTAAAAGTAAAGCAAACACAATAGTGTTCGGACATTACTTCACTAATTCATTCCCATCATGAAATCAATTCAAGTCCCTTACATAAATAAGCCTCTATCTAATGGTTAATACCTCAATAGCCTTCAAATGTTTTTTTTCTCTAAAGTAATTCTAAAATGTAACAAAAAATAATTTTGTGAAATCATACAAATTTGTGACTGTAAATCTATCTCACTCGAAGTCTTAAAATATAAACAATTATTCTACAATGTATAAAATAATTATTAATTATAAGTAAATGTACTTAGCAGCGTTCACTATAAATGATAATAAATAGGTACTAATTTACAAAAGACATAAATATGTGTAAGTAGGTATAAGCTGGCAAAAATAAATTTAAAAATAAGTAAGAATTTGTGGCATGAATTTTTGTAAGAAAATGAGCAAAATTTGAGCCTTAATGATGTCATGAATACATGATCTCTTTTCTAATTAAGTTTTTGGTTGTCCCTTAGTTGGATAATAGCTTTAATGTATTATGATGCTTAGGCCTGTATCGTGGCAACTGTCACAAACAAGGCGGGGGCAAAGGCATAGCGATTCTCTTACACACTTCAAGAAGGAAATTTTTGAGGATAGCAGGCAGAGTTTGCTTAGGTTTAGATCCGTTAAGCGTGACAGTTGGAATGAAATACGGGTTAACTATGTGTGTGTCGTCGCCATATTTCTTCAGCAGCGCCGAGCCCAGCTCGCCAGTTGCGCAGGCCCCAATTGGTTCTGGATCTACATTCAGAGATTTGGCACACTGTAATAATAAAAATATAATATTAGTATATTAATTGTAGACAACTAAAAAAATAGTTTTTCTTTTTTGGTGGAAATCCTGGGGTAAAACACATTTCTAATTAATCCACAGGTAATATTACCCTTAAATCCTCGACACACAATTTTTGCTGTAAATGATGCAAAGTTTTCTTATGTTTCCTCTTATTTATAAAGGAAGTGTCCAAATTTTTAAGCAAATTTTTAAAAAAGACTCCATATAATTTTTCATAGAATGATTCCATTACAAACATACATACAATCACGCCTACGTTCCGAAACGGGGTAGATAGAGCATACAAAAAACGTTACACAGACTAAACTAAGACTATTTCATTTTTCATAGCCAATTTTAGCATAATTTTAGGTTTAAATCCAATGGAAATGAAACAGGTATAATAAGTCAGGTTGCTAGTCTGTCGCCTAAAGAATACCTAAACCTTATCCTTAGTTGCTTCTTAGACATCCACTGAAAAATTGAGAGATGGTGTTCTAATCCAACACCACTTAGAAACATACACACAAATCCTATAAATATAATATATCAGAAGTAGTAGGCACTTACTCTAAAGAGAGCTTCGTCGGGATCACTATTATCTGAGATCATACATTCAGTAAACCGGACTGACATTGTCATATTTCCAATTGTTTCAATAGAGCAGGCATGAATTTTATTTGCATAACACTCAGTTTCGCCATGCTGACAATGGAAAGAATACTGTCCATTTGTCTCTTTGGTCTGGAAAATTAAGATAAGCTGTTATGAACTTTTACAGTAAGACAACATTTAACCTCTGCAAGAGAAACCAAGATATTTCATTATAATTCATCTCAATTTATACTTAAAGAGAGATACTGAACTATTTGTAACTTGAAATGTTGAAAGGTCTATTAGTAAAAATTCATTTTGCAGTGTAATTACCTATGTTTTTTTGTTAACTATTTGATGTTATTATACCTGATAATTTACAATACTTTGAAGATACTTACAGTAGCTTTTCCATAAGGAATTAGAGCTATTTCTAGGAACTCTGATAATTTCTCTGTTACAGGCAACAGATGTCTCATAAAGAAATGTTTAGAATCTGGACAAAGAGCCTCATAGTACACCCGCACTTTGACTTTATCCTGTTTATGGATGTTGAATTTGTCATCTTCCAGTTCAACTATTCCTGGCTGAAACAGTAAAAAAACAAATTTTAAGTATTTAAACATAAAATATTACTTACTATCAAACCTTGAAGACAACATGAAATGTCACATGTTATCTCCTTTCACCTTTAAAGTATAGTTAAAACACTAAGGCTATTATTTCCTTAACATATTTACCTGAGCCAACTTGGCAGTCTTTTTGGCTGCTTCACCAGGAAACATGCTGAATAACTGCCACATAATCAAAGAGAGCAATATTACCACTATTAATCTGTAACGGGTACATGAAAAAGCCATTTTTGCAAAATCTGAACAAGTGGTCATAAGGACGTTACTTTACAAGTGGTTTTGATAGCTTTTGTTACAGATAAACTTCATGGAATGGTCATATTCTAGTCCAGTTATTCAGAACACAATTTAGTATTTACTTAAATGGTGATCATTCACTTAAGTAGTGTATAATAATTAAATTAAAAAGACTAGTTGGACTTTTACAACACGATAACATTACATTTCTCGACTCGTTGGATGCTCTTTACGTCAATTAGTGGATGCAATCAAATAATGTGATACAGTAAAATAGCTTCAACTGTTATCACAATAGAGTGATATTTTGTTTCAGATTACTATTATTTTTGTGGCGTATTTAGTTTATTTGGCAGAAACTGTCATGTTGGCAGATGGTTTGTCAAATTTTGACAGTAATTTGTTTTTTTTTTTTTTTTTTACAATTTGTCCGTTAGGACAGGCTAAGGTCAGAGACCATACCGCCTCGTCTTCAGTAAATATATTCAGAATTTGTAATTAAAACTAATCCTAACCTAACTTAACCTAAACCTAAATCATTAGAATGCGAGGGTGGTGTAGTACGCATTCTAATGATCAATGAAGTTTAGCGCGAGATGAACAGTCCAAAGCAGACGTAATCGCGAGGGCCGATTCACTTTACTTTTCACATTCCCTTTAATGTTCATGGTTAAATGACACATTATTGCACTAATTCCACCACACTAACACAATAATAGCCACTACATTTTCATTAATTGAATTGAAAAGCAAAGCACGTCCTACTTTGTCAGTTTCCCGCGCAAAACCTCTGAGCGGTTTTCTTGTTTTTTTTATGCGGAGAAAGTGTGATATCACAGGATATTATGCCACTAGTGATTAATAAAAAAATAAATAAAAATAAAATAATTCTTTTAAAATTAATTTAAAAGCCGTGCTGCCGTGCCGAGCTGTGGCTTCTCAAGCAGAGGGTCGTGGGTTCAAACCCTGGGCTCGCACCTCTGAATTTTTCGGAATTTATGTGCGATATCGAATTTGATATTTATCATGAGCTATTCGGTGAAGGAAAACATCGTGAGCAACCTACACCTAGAGAGGAGGCCTGTGTCCTGCAGTGGGACGTATATAGGCTGATGATGATGATGATGATTAATTTAACTTGTTTGTAGCTTCAATTAGAAATAAAATTATAGCTTAAAATGAAAGTTTGCCGGTCTAGTAGAGTTCAATATCTAAGTTGTAATTTTCACGGATTTAGAATACTCCAATTATTGAAGTCAATATTTAAAGATATAAAATGCTACTTATAAATGTAAGTTATTAATTGCATATTTCTAAATGTCCGACGTCCGACACAATGTAAATATTGTTAGGGATCTATTGTATTTGTAAGTAGGTAATATAATAAGTGCGGTGTAGTATGCGCCCGGTTTATTAACTCTGAGTGATGATGATGAGTGATCAGATGAAAGATGAGTTTTCTACGAATATAGTGAACAGCAGCATAAATTGCAGCAAAATAAAACGACTCTTCACATATGTCTTAATTTATACTTAATTAATTTAAATTAAACAATTACACAGTTAAAATCAATCAGTCGTTCAACTGTAAAGCGGCAAACTTTTCTACATCATAAAATCCTGCCTTCACTTGTCTTCCACCAAAGAACCTGCCGTTTAGATCGACAACCGCTTTAATAGCGCTCTCGATGCGTTTGAACTCGACGAATATTCTCACAGCCTCATCGGCAGGGGCGTTGGGTAGCTCGAATATAACCACCTTAATGACATCACCATATTTTGTGTTGCATTCATCTTTGACTTCTGGTTCCAATTCTTCGTCTACGTCACCTGGGCCAACCATGTTCTGAAATTTTATGTAATGAATGATATTTATAAGTACCCTAAACCTTTACATTTTTTTTTCTTTTTTTTATACCCAATCCAGGTTTTGCTGCTGATACTTACTCGGAGTAACACAACTTTGCTAGGCGACTTCATTATCTCTGTGATAGAGGGCTCTTGTTTCGACATCTGCGGTGAATTGGATGCTGTACCTGGTGAATCTGATAGAAATGAAAAAAAGGTTAAAAATACATTGTCAATAGTAATTCTATGTACATGATTGTAAATTGAGATTATTGTAGATACTTGTACCCGTGTGGTGCTGGGTTTAGAATAGCATCTATCAGTTTCTTCTGTGGATGTTGTAACAGACTACTAGGGATAAATAAGTATGTATGCTTTAGGGGACAGACTAGCATCCCGTCACTATTGTAACTATTAACTTAAAACCCAACAATATGCCAGAAGTGACTGCGAAACGTGAAATCATCATGTTTTTGACTAAGTATCGTTTCTTATGCTCTACCCACACCATTTGGGAATGCAGGCGTGATGTACCTGTATATGTAGATAAGTAGATATTATCATTAAAAAAAGATATTCACCTGATCCAGGTAGTGCCGGTACTGCAAACGCCGGCGGCGGCATGGCCGAGCCGCCATCTTTCTCGTGGATGATGCGGCCGCCTCGTTTTGAAGTCTTCTCCACTTGTAGGGCGACTGACATGCCTTGTTCCTTTTTACCGAGACCTTGACCTTCCTGGAAGTAAATGCAATATTTTAAATTTAATGAGACTTTAAATACAGACAAAGAACACTACGGCAGTATGCCGGGTTTTGAAAGGGTGATATTTAGATACATTGATTCATTATTAGCTGTAATTAATTGTATAGTAGTAGTCATTTTTCGTGAACTAGACAAACTAAAACCCAGGACTGAGAATTTCAGACTTAAGTTTCATTCCTTTTAAAATTTAGCCTGAATACACACAATACTAAATAACGAAGGCCTGCCCTCAGTATGAGAGGCTTGGGGCTGTAGCTCCCACGCGGACACAGCGCGAATTATGGCACTTAAGTACATACATATGGATCTTGGTAAATATTAACACGTTCGACGCCGGTGACACAGCGTCTGTGATCAAAAAATCTTACTCCTATGCCAGTGACACATATCTGTGACCATGTTATTCGTACTCCTGACCACGATATTTTCGCCCGGTATAGCTTAACGGCTCAGTGAAACGCTGCCAGAGCCGAACTTCAGAAGTGCAAGCCTGGGATTCAAAACAGTGCCAATTGTGTGCCGAACAGTGTAGTGTACCTTAAATCCATATTTGGCCATGATCTTGGCGGCGATGGAGCTGGCGCCGTAGCCGCCGATGGAGAACCCGGCGGAGGGCGCGGCGGGCGGCGGCGAGGGCGTCTCGGCCGTGAGCGAGGGCGGCGGCGCGATGGCCGCGCCCGCCGCGCGCTTCGATATCTCCTCGGCCTCCTCCTCCTCTGGTTGCTGGAATGTTAAGATGCAATTGTATTCGCAGTGGTAAAGAGGACCAGTGGGGGTTGTTGAATGAATGAACTGTTTTGTTTAACTTTTTTGTGTGTATGACAACTAGTTCACGGTTCACAAGTGAACTAGTTACTATACTATTCAAATAAAAATTATATGGAATCAAATTAGCCATAAACTCAAAGGTTAGTGAAGTTCAGGAAGTACACTAACTCTTTGGTTCTATGCATAAAACTTAGAACAACAGTAAACAAAAAAAAATTAAATAATAAAAAGCATTAGTGCAAAAAAGTTTACTTTGGGCACAATTTATAACTATAAAAGTGCCACTTATTAGTTGATATTGTTGAATGGTGGCACAACGAATACAGCCTCTACGCTATACTGCATCCTGCTTGAGTGATTTGAACTTTGACAGCTTTATCCACAATAACTGACTAACTTTTACACATACATCTAACGTGACTAAATTACCATTGGTATTAGAGTCTTCTCTGGTATCATGTCATCATCATCACCAAATCTGCTTTTTCGTTTTCTATCAGCTCTGTCGCCTCTATCACCTCCATCGAGTTGTAACCTTTTTGCTTGTAGTTCTGCAATATTTAAACAACATTTGACTATAGTAGACTTGTTTAGGTAGTTAAAACAATGTAAACAATCTTGACACATCTTTTTGTTGAAATACACAGTCTAAAAATGAAAATCGTTACACTATACACTTCAATTATGAAACTAACTGATTTTTTCATATCTAAATTGTAAAATGTAAAGATTTTGATTTATAAAGTGTATGTTTAAATAAAAAGAAACGTCAAGATTGTTTGTATTGTTTTAACTACCTAAACAAATAAGGTATACATAATTATATTAATAATTACTAACCAGTGACTATATTGGGTAGTCACTCATAGGTACATAAAAATTATGGATAAAATTTACCATGCCAAAAGAGAAGGTGTAATGAATTGAAATATTAGAAACCGAATAACTAAATAGAATAGCACTACCCCCTTTCTTCCCGTGGGTGTCGTAAGAGTCGACTCTGGGAAAGGGTTAGTGTATTGTGGGCGATGGGCTAGCATCCTGTCACTGCAATATCACGTTTGACCATCTGGTTACCCTGCTGAAATTGCTAAACGTGGCACTGGATTTTCGAATTCACGTGCTCTGCCTACCCCTCTTGGGAATACATGCGTGAGTATATGTATGTATGTATTGTATGTATGAATAACTAAAGTTAAGGACCCTTTGCCCAACAGTGCAACAATGAATTACATTTTCGGTTTCGGCTCTAGTTCAATGACAATAAAAGTGAAAAGCAGGTTGTCAATCAATGGAATTCTGAACATACACCTGATGATCCATTTTATGACAAACCTATATTTAATAGAGGACATCCTAAGTCTGATGATATGCTTTACCTTCACACCAATCAATATAAACTTGATTTTGTAGTAGCATGTGCAGATTAAATAGGCCATTTTGTAACAAAGGTATTCTTACTGTTTCACAACTACATACTTTATCTTACCTTTTGATACTTTTTCATAGTCATTTGGCCACATAGGATCATATTCGTTGGCAACATTCCAGTCAAAATCATGCACATTTAAAGTTGCAGTTAAAGTATTAGATTGATGGCCTGGACTATCTATAATAGATTCATCTTCATCCTTTTGTTTGCTTTTTAAATCAATTACAGGAGTTAGTACCTGAAAAACATATTAAGTTATATTTATCAACTAGGTCACCTATGGTATTTTATATGAATAGAATGAATAGATATGTTCTAAAACTTTTAGACACCAAAAAGCTTGCAAAAAAAACTGTTAAGAATTTCAGCATATTTAACAATAAGTCAATCAAAAAAAATTGACAGCATAATTTCTTTACTAAGAAGAAATCAACAGAATTATAGAATTTATAGATGAAAATATGGTTAGAAATAATAAAAAAAGAAATTTCATATGAAAATGAAGAAAATTTTGATTTTTGCTGGATGAGATTGGATGTTATAAACAGAGATCGGATAAATTTGCGACATTGTTTGCAATTATGTGGACATGACTCCAAAATTAATCAAACTGTTAATTAATTATTCATTGAAATATAATTTGAATTTTTGGCGATAATAGTTCAATTATAAAGTGCTTATAAGCACGTATATTCTATAATAACTTAAAAAAAAATTGACGTTACGACGACGATTAATTACATAAATAATTATTAGCAAAAGGTTGTAATGTTCATAAGACGAATGTTATGTCCAAGCGACAAATGTAATGTAAAAAAATAAAAAAAACATTTTAATTGTTTGGTTTTTTATTG
>BHDV01063387.1:0-11423 GCA_005406045.1 Adoxophyes honmai
CATGTTGTGGGTTGGAACGTTTCTGCTTTAATACGTCCAGTTGACATTCATACCTCAATGTTTTTACGAGTTCGGCTCGCATGCGGTAGGTCGAGTATTCGCGAGTTTTAAACTTGTTTTGTTATTCTTGCGAATCTAGATAGGCGTAGCTTAAACTTTAGGTACTTATGGAGTTTTTAAACTTAAAGCTAGACACTGGAATTTAGTAGTTTGTTCTTGCGATTGAACAACTATCATCACATCACGTAAGTTGCAAGTTGCAAAATATTCAGCTACCTAAGAATAATTTACACTTAATAAATCTCTGAACTGGGGATTAATAAACTTCTGCGTTCTAAAATAATTTCAAGTAAAAGATTACTTATTGGAGATTTTATTGCAGAAACTTGATAAATGCGCCGAAAGTGCCGAAACTTCCATCAGAACTTCCGTGCGATAGTTTTTTTTTAATTATTTGACATTTGTTTTACGTTCAGAAATCAAAGAGCTTAGAATATCAACACAGCATTTGTTTTTTTTTCTATTCGGAGTTAGTTACTAGGGTTACCTTTTTTTTAAAAAAAAAGCAGACTCCAACAACCAGCCTATAATAATTTATCGGCTGGACACAGGCCTCCTCTCAGTATGAGAGGGCTTGGACCCAAAGTACAATACGGGTGGAAAACTTCACAGTCAAGTTGTGCGCAGCTCCTAAAAAATAAGTAAAATCACGGACATTTTCAGAAAAGAGTATCATATCCTCGTTCTGCCCAAGCTTTTTTAAATGATCATCTGGTTTCTGCCCAATGTTCTTAATTAAGCACAATTTCATTTTGATGGGTTCTGCCCAAGACAGTTTTGACTGAAAATTGTATGTTCAAGTTTCGCCATCTTTAACACGTGGCGTGACACTGATAGGCGAATGCAAGCCAGTTAAACAAAAAGCCTTGATTGTTAACTGGCCAATATTCCAACCAATCAGAAACGAGCAATTCAAAATCGTCAAATGTGGAACTTTTAGTCAGGAAGTGGCAAATTTGAATATGTGATTTTTTGAGAACATTGGGCAGAATCCTGAAGTATAAACAAAAAACTTCGGGCAGAAACCACTAAACATAAAGTGTTCTTTATTGAGCACATTGGGCAGAACGAGGATATTATTAAATTTAGGGTTGCGAACATTTTTTTTTTATTTAGCCTATAAAAAAATGTCCCACTGCTGGGCAAGGTATTGGTTCCTTCTTTTTGCCACTCCGATCTATCTAAGCATTTAAAAAAATTATCCCACTTGTCCTGTCACTTTTGTGATTGTTATCTTTACTCGTCAACCATTAAAAAATAGTGCTAGATATGATGGAATGCGAATGTTTCATTGAATTACATACATTTACAATATTTACATATATCAAGCCTGTTTTTCCAAATGGGGTAGGCAGAAAACACGAGCGCCTCTTACATCCACGGAAGAAATGGAGGTGTAATTCTAAACCCACACGGCAAAGAAATTGATTTCTCATACATTATTCGCAAGTTCTGTTGACAGCGATTTTAATATTTATTAAGCTTGTACAATAACAACGTTCGATGGGTTAGAAATCAATTGTTTGGACTGTAAATTATGTTACGGTTACATATTCCCCACCTAAAACAAATTCCAACTCATAATTTTAACTGACAGATAATTAATCAACCCTTCGGCCTAGGTATAATTAAAGGCTTAGCAATATTATTTGAGGCACGCAAAAAAGTTTGCGAAGCGCAAAATACCTAACCTAACTCAATTTTAGTTGCGGTAGGTCCGTTGGGAAAGTTGCTTGGTTGGAGTTTAATCAAAAAAATTCAGATAACCTAACTTCGGTTTACAAGGTAAGTGAAAATCTCTCTAATATTGTTCTAATACCGTACTACTAATGGGTACCGTACCGTATAATTATAAGGTTGTTTATTGCTGATGCTTTATGCTTTAAATGTACCTACCTACAGGATGTCCCGTAAGTAGTACGACAGAGGGGAAATAGGTGGTCAGAATCTGACCTTTGGTAGGTCTGATCTGATCATCTATCTACCAAATATAAATTTACCCTTAATTTGGCAGTGTACATCATGATGTACATTGTCAAATGTTCTTTTTTTTTTATTTTTTTGTAACTAAAATTTTTGACTTAGTTTCCCTGCGAGGAGGCTCGAATTCACGACTTTTTTAATTCTTGCCAAATTAAGGGTTAAGCTGTGCCGTCATTTTTGAGATATTCCAAATTTAAAGACTTAATTTCAAAAAAAATTACGTACTCCCGTTCAAAACTCTCGTGATAACAAAAAAACTGTATCTAATTAACTCGAACTTAGAAATTCCGTGACATATGAAAAACAAGGGAAGGGAAAGTAATGACAGCTGTCAAATTATCAGAGCGATTTTTAACCGACTTTCAAAATGACAGTGGATCTCAATTCGACTGAATAGTTTTTGGCTCCCGTACCCAAAGGCTAAAAACGGGACCCTATTACTGAGACTTCGCTGTCTGTCTGTCCGTCTGTCACCAGGCTGTACCTCACGAACCGTGACAGCTAGAGAGTTGAAATTTTAAAATAAAAAATAATAATAATAATTAAAGGGCCTCCCATTTAAAAACCGTGTTTTTTGCTGTTTTTGGTACGGAACCCTTCGTGCGCGAGTCCGACTCGCACTTGTCCGGTTTTTATTTTGTACGTTTCAATTTCCACTTCATATTTTCGCCCATTCTAGATCTGAATGCATTGGTGTGACAAAATGTATGTATAATGTGAATGTATTTTCTTAATGGCACTCAGTAATCATTGAAATTTCGATTTTATATTAATAGTACATACATACATATTCTCACGCTTATATTCCCAAGAGGGGTAGGCAGAGCACATGAATTCGAAAATTCAGTGCCACGTTTAGCAATTTTAGGGTAACCAAATGGTCAAATGTGATATTGCAGTGACAGGTTGCTAGCCCATCACCACTAATCACTAACCCATTATTAACACATTAATAGTATTTTGTGACTGCTGCATAATAGGGTGACGGCACCAGTTATGTTGTAAAACAAATGACTTTTCCTTAGTGGGTAGTAAATAAGAGTCATTGTCCATTACTGGTTCTATGTCCATTACCGGTGCGGTCACCCTAAAACATACTGCGAGTGTATTCAAATCAATTAATCAAGAGAAATTATGATAATTTGTGTGTAGATAAAAAATATTACATTTGAAACATTACACTTCATAGTATACTTATTAATAAAAATAACTAAATTTATCCTAAACTTATCCTAGGCTAAATTAAATCTAAAAAGGGTCCCCGTGGCATGGTGCCCAAAAGGCTGGCTGCGTTTCCCCTTTGAACAGCTATGCTGATTCTTTGTGAGTAGCTGCCAGCCCGTTGGTCGCCAGTGGCGTCGACCAGGCGCTTTTTCAACTCATTGAAAAACAACGTCGCGCTGGGACCCCATAGACCCAGAGTCTCGATTCCTACAGCTATAAAGTTATAGCAAGAACCGAGACCCTGATATTTTGTCCTTTTTTTTGTTTCGGCCGCTTCTGCCGCAGCGCCAGCTTTAACTGTGGTTCCGTGAAGGTGCGATGGGGCCAGGGTGTCGACGCAAGTTGCGTCCCAGACTACAACCCGGCTCATCCTCCACGGAATCGAAGATATACCGTCCGGTCTCTTGCCATCGCCCGAGCGATGCCTGTTGGCTCTAAAACAGCCGGCACGTTGGCAGTGGCAAGGGACCGGCGGATAATATCATTTACGGCAGCGTGGCGTGAAAAGCGGCCTGCGCTCTTTTGGCAGGAAAGTCCATGGTTTCCGGATTGGTCGACGATGGCACCACAGGGACAGCGGTGTGGTGAGCACAGCGCAACCCCCAGCCTCAGCCCAACAGCTATCCTTAACTTCATAGTTAATATGAATAGTCACACGTTCAAAATCAAAATAGTTAAATACGTTAAATAAATCAAAGTTTACCGCAAACTATGAATCAATAGCAAAATTCTAGGTATAGCGTCAAGCGCGCGAAGGACAGGAAACAACGTTGGTTGTTTACTAAAATTGTAATACAATGATAAATGTTTTCCTTATTTATGAACATTAGTAGGCAAATGTAAAAAATAAATGTGGGAAACCACGGAAGTATCAAGTGGAAATTGCATGTCAACGGAGACATGGAAACCTGTGCAGCCAGTTAAGTTTGAAACACTTCTGTCTGGTGTGTAGTGGTATGAAACTCCCATGTAACTGAATCTTATTTCTCTGAGACAGTATTACAACTTAGAGAATTAGCACAGCAAGGCACGAGTAAAAGATACGCGCGAAATATTTATCCTTACTTCCTTACTTAATATTATAAATCGGAAAGTGAGTTTGTTTGTTTG
Source organism: Adoxophyes honmai (assembly GCA_005406045.1). Taxonomy (NCBI): domain Eukaryota; kingdom Metazoa; phylum Arthropoda; class Insecta; order Lepidoptera; family Tortricidae; genus Adoxophyes; species Adoxophyes honmai. The sequence goes on from BHDV01063387.1 coordinate 4,378, forward strand.
TTTGTTTTGTTTGTTCCGCTTTCACGCCGTAACTATTGAACCGATTGCTTTTAAATTTTGCAGACGTAAAGTTAGAAGTCCGGATTAAATAATAGGGTACTTTTTATCCCGGAAAAAATTGATGTTCCCGAGGGAATGTTCGCTTTATACCGCAATATAACCGAATTCCACGCGGGCAAAGCCGCGGGCGGAAAGCTAGTGTAGCATATAGGGCAGGGGTGGCCAACAGGTCGATCGCGACTGTTAGTCCAGTCGATCGTGGCAAGGCAAAAAATATTAATATGTAGACCAGATGGCGCAGCGTAATCACCAACTGCTTCAATACTTTTGTAATTGGTAGGTCGCACATGGTTTCGTTAGTAAGCAGGAGATCTTGGGTCCAATCAAGTTGGCCACCCCTGCTATAGGATGTCCCAGTAAATAGTATCAAGCGAAAGTCCCGACATAGAGACCACCCCTAGGGGTATCCAAATCACCCCCATGTATGTTACGCGATTTTTTGTAGTGCGCGTTAAGTAGTATTTTTCTTGTGAATGGTTTGATTTCGATTTTGTGTCTGCAAGGCACACTTTTCACCAATTTGAAAAAAAAAACAAGCATGTATCTCAATAATGCATGCCTCTGTGGCAATAATCTCTTCTAGGTCAAGGTGTCACAAAAATGTAGGAAAAAAATTACTTGTAAACTAAAAAAAATCGCTGAAAATACCTACATGGGGGTGATTCGGATACCCCTAGGGAGACGCCTATCTCTGAACTTTAGCTTGACACAAGTTTTTGGACACCCTGTAAACCTGTCAATGTCTAACTAGAAACGAAGGAAAATTCGCGCGTGTCGTCTCGCGCTGTAGGTACTATGCTAAACCTACTAGAATTCAACTGGTAGTATAAATTATACACCAAGGTCAATAGTAAGTACTAAGTAGGTATTTGTATACCGGTTGTACAACAACTGTCCTGTAGTTTATTACGTTCAATGTTATAGTACGCGTGTGGTGTCGGGTTTAGAATAACACCTCTCCATTTCTTCCGTGGATGTCGTAAGAGGCGACTAAGGACATAGGTTAAGGTATACTTTAGGGGACAGGCTAGCAACCTGTCACTATTGTACCTGCCACCTCAAAACCTAAAAAATATTATGCTAGAAGCGGCCACGAAACGTGAAATAGTCATCGTTTTGTCTATGTAGCGTTTTGTGTGCTCTGCCTACCCAGTTTGAGAATACAGGCATGATAGTATATGTGTGTATGTTATAGTATTTTCTGTCGATGCATTTCCACTTACAATACTGATAGAAATGTGATAATTTAATCCTCTGATGATAGGTAGGTAGTACACTGTAGGAAAGTCTCCAATAGAGAGATACATAATCTCTCCAGGCAGATGTTATGCCTGGGGCGGACTTCGCTAAGTCCACACAGTAAGTTGGAAATTGTTTTTATGCAACCGATCTCCGAAACTTCGTTGGCGCGATGTAGAACACTTTGACAGTTGACGACGTTTGTGAAAGAAGTTCTACTGCTACACGATAGGTGGCGCTAGGGTCGTTGCAGTACTATTGGATTTGGCGATTACGAACGCGTCGCGTCTCCTTAGGCGCAGCGCAGACGACAGAGTTTTGTGCGATCGAGTCTGCGCAGCAATAAATTGTCTGAATGGCACGCTGACAGTTTCCACGAAACTCTGAATGGAAATTCCTGGAACCTGTCAGCGCGCCATTCAGACAATTTATTGTTCCACAGACTCGATCGCACAAAACACTGTCGTCTGCGCAGCGCCTTAACGTGCTGCACAGACGACAGACTATCCGTGACGCACTTTTTAGTCTGTGAAAATAGAACTGCAATATGCAGTAACGGACACGACGTGCAAAAAGTCCTGCGCACAATTCGTACAATCCATGCAGACTTTTTGTGCGCCGCATACTTGATCGCACTGCGCTGCACCTAAACGAGGCCCGACGCCGATTGGCGGGAAATTTCTAAGCAATGAAAGAGTTAACTAAAAAAAATACCTTAAATTTTGTCCTCCAATAAAAAGAAGTCCTGCTCTAACCAACCAGCTTAGCACGGCAAAGCGCGAGTAATTATGTGCGTGAGATAGACTATACTTGTCACTGTCTAACTTGAGACGACAGAGAGTGACAGGTAGTAACTAACAGGTAGACAGTAAAGAAATATTATAAAATCCAGTATGGATTTAATGAAAAAAAATTGAGACTCGTGTTTTAAGTATGGGGAATTTCCCATTTTTTTTTTCTATTTATGTGTGAAAATGTTAATGCGCTTCACAGATTACATCTACTTAAAGTTTCAACAGTGAATGTACCAATGCTCGACGCCTCAACGCCCAGTAGATGACACCCATCTGTCACCTGTCTTACTATGACATAAGGTTGCAAGTGCCATGTATTGGGTCAGTGTCGAGCACAGGGACGTTTAACTTAGTTCTTATAGTTTCGGGAAAAAGTGGCTGTGACATACGGATGGACAGACAGACAGACATGACGAATCTATAAGGGTTCCGTTTTTGTCTTTTGGCTATGAAATCCTAAAAAGCTGTCATTATTTAGAGCCCCCCGCTGCCTGCTTTGTATGGGTCAATCATTAAAAAAAAAATTACCATTTCATTTTATTTATTGTTGACAGAGAAACACAATCTGTAGATTATTTTATATCTAGTCCTAAACTTCAAGTCGCTGCAACTATTACAATGTAAGTAGGGGCCAGTGTTAAGTATGCTACGTTTGTAAGAAAGTATACAACTTTATTTTTAACAAAAAATAAGGGAAAACTTGAAAAATAAAGAAAATTATTGTGTCTGACAAACAAAATAAAAAAGTTCAAATGCGGAAGAAATTTCTGACTGGACTGAGAATTTGTGACATCAGATGAAAAATATTATTTGTCATTCGTGACAAAGGCAGAGGTCAAAAATCCTAAAAATTAATAATGACATAATTTAAAGATGGCTCCTATTTACATAAATTCTCATGTAATAAATACTAAACATTGTTTTGTGCTCTACAATGCACTTAAATATTGTTACAGTTTTGATAATTTGGCTTAACAATTTTTAAACACCATCTTTCAACAGAACTTGTAATAGCGTATTATAGCTAAAAAAAATCGTTTAACATACCTAATACGTTTTACGATAGAGAAGTGTCGATAAACAAAAATGAACACAGTTCACACGATTGCCGAGTTTAATTGCAAGACAGTGTACAATATCTGTAAATTAAACAAACATAGTTGCAAGGCGAAACCAACTTACACACTAAATTAGGTCAAATTTGACATTGTCAGAGAAGAAATTATAACGTTTAGGTTCACTTCGTCCACATTCCCATTTCGTCCATATACCCACTTCGTCCAAAATCCCACTTAGTCAACATTGCCATTTCGTCGACTGGACAACGAAATGGGAATGTGGACCAAGTGAACCTAAACGAATTATAATACTAGAAAGATAACGGCCTAAGTTTAAATTTCAGTGACAGTTAGGGTTAATTCACACCGAGACGAGACGCGACGCGGCGCTGCACGAAAATGTTTAATAGAACAACTCAAAATATACATTACTTGTTACCAGATAAGGTTCATATTTCATTGTCAGTATACAGAATACGTAGCGCGGCGTAGCGCTGCGCCTCGAGACGTAGCGCAGCGCCGCGCGGTGTGCGGGAGCGGTGCTGCGCGTGTAGCGCTGCCAACTCAAAATATACTTTACTCGCTACGCGATAAAGTTTACATTTCTTTATGAGCATTTAGGTACGTCGCGCTACGCCTCGAGACGTAGCGCGGCGCCGCGCTGCGCAGCGCGAAACCACTGGCCGCTTCATGCATCGTCGCGCCGCGTCTCGTCTCGGTGTGAATTGACCCTTAACTTTAAAAACTCTTCTCCTTGCACTCTCCCCGGCACTTCACTTGGCAAGGTTTAAGTAGTGGGGGTAAGTTCGCGCACCGACCCCAACTACTCCAAAGCTTTGCCAACTTATAGGCCGTAGGCTGTATCATTAGCTTGCGCTTCTTTGAAATATGAGTTCACCAAAGCTCTAAAAGCACTAACAGGGAAAGGTATCAGTCGTAATCGTAATATTCGAAATTATACGAAAAAGGTAGCACAAGGCTACAACCGGGAAAAAGCGTTTCGGTCATACATCGAACCAACTGATTCCTGACCCATCGCAGAACTTTGTCGCAATAAACGTTATTGAGATTTCGCCTGTCGAGCAATGCAGTGTCACTATGACGTTTAATGTGAATAGGTTCTATAATGGGTCAGGAATCAATTGGTTCGAAGGTACAATCGCACCACCGCGCCGTTCCGCTTCCGCTGTCAGTGGGTTTGGAGCTTAATGCGGCAGAGACACAGTGTCGTTCGCCGCATGCCAATATAATGGATCACGAATTAGTAACATCTTCAAAAATACGGATAACTCACGTTTTAAATCGAGTTTAGCTCGACTTTACGCGCCGGTATTAGTTTCGTCAAACACGACTAGTCGCGAATAGAGCGGTGGCGCGGTTCCTATCCTAGATGAAGGACTACGGATTAGCCCGAAACATGTCGTACTAACTCGCTTCTATACGTGAGTTATACGTATTTTTTCAAGATGAGCGAGTCCCGCGATAGTTAACGGTACTTCTGTAATGTTCAATGTAGCCTAAAACATGTCAAAACCGTGTTACTTCGCTTACCACAACGCCATCTAGTGACGCTCACATTCGTAGCGCAAGCTAAACGCCTGATAAACCGGCAACGGAGATAGAGATATCATCCTATTACTGCTAAAACCTGCTGACAGAAAAATGTCATTTTCAGATGCTGCCAATTTAATGTTAGACTACCACCTTTTTTGTATTAAAAGCTGTAAAAAGTATTTTTGATTTATATTACATAAAAACAAAGATATTTTTACAACAACATACATAGTAGGCAGGCAGAGCACACAAAACGCTACATAGACAAAACGATGACTATTTCACAGGTTTTTAGGTAGATATTTAGATAAAAAAGATGGTGGAACAGTAATTTGACTACATCTGAAAATGAGATTTTTACAGTAATAGGACGATATAGTAGTGTTGTTAGCAGACTCTGATGCTAGGAACTGAAGAGTTACCGCTCGGAGGAGCGCCGGCGCCGCGGGCTGCGCGAGCGGCGGCGCGGCGAGCGCGAGCGGCGTCTGCGCAGAGAATACGTATTCACAATAATATTGAGGCGAACATACATAAATGCATCTGGGCGATTATTCAAACGTTTCAACCGTTTCATTCATCTGGCTAGATTCTATATGAATCTGTTACATATTTTGATATCGTTTTTGACTATTCGTTGAGATGTTCCACTAACAGATGACTAAACGACGGTATCCATGTCAAAATGTCCAGATGAATGAGAAACGCTCGAATAAATGCCCACATCACGCCTGTATTCCCAGATCGAGTGGATACAGCACACGAAACGTAACAAAGACAAAGCCATGACCATTCCAAGTTTCATAGTAACTTTTAGCATATCTTTTTGGGTTAGAAGTTCTAAAAGTGGTGTAATAGTGAGTGAAGATTGCTAGTCAAATAGGGTAGGCAGAGCACATTAACGTTACATAGACAAATCCAGACTATTTCACGCTACGTAGTCACTTGTAGCATACTTTTTAGATTTTAAGTCAAGAAGTACTTTAATCAGAGGAGTTTCATTCCGCATACTGTGTATATTATTTAAAGCCATTTCTGGACAAGGAATTCCTCTAGGCAATATAAAGAATAAAATTCAAAAAAAGGGACGCTTGTTTACAAAGTGAGACAAACTTATGTAGATTAAAAAGAACAATGTCCCAATTATATTACATGGTATTGGTATGTCTGTACCTGGGGCTAGGGCTGCGCTCGCGGCTGCGGCGGCGGCGCTCGCGGCGCTCCCCGTCGGGGCTGCCCGAGGAGCGGCGCTTCTTCGCCTCTGAGGACAGTCGACCAATCAGCATTGTAACAGTGGGCCTAATACGGCTTAGCGCATGTTAAATTGTTAACTCGTCCGCGAGATAGACTAGCTAGGCCAGCGGTTCTCAAACTTTTTTGCTGATGGAACCCTTTTGGAATACGAAATACTTGACGGAACCCTACAAAAAAACTACAGTCCATCCGTGCGTCCGTACGCTGCGCCAAAACTTTTGACCAGAGAGTGGTATTTTTTTCCTATGTTCTTGCGGAACCCTTCCAGGGGTGTCGCGGAACCCTGGGGTTCCGCGGAACACACTTTAAATATGGCTGAGCTAGGCTATTCGTATTTCTTCTTATAGCGGCAACAGAAATTTCAAGTGTTTCGCTATCGCAGTTCTTGAGATAGCTTAATGACCAGACAGACGTATCAACAGACAGTGTACGGAACAATAAAATGTTTTTTAATGTTTGGGAAAGACTCCAATAGAGAGATCTACCTCCTCTATCTACCTGGGAACCTAAGTCCGCAGAGAGAAAGTTGGGAGTTGTATTTATACAACCGATCTTCGAAATTTATTTGGCGCGAAATAGGATCATTTATTTCGGCTATTCGACGATAGTTGGCGCTAGCGCGCTACAAATGTACTAGCCTTAAAACAAATGCATCTTCAACATCCCTGATACGAATTAACTAAGTCGTGGTTTCATATCCCATCACTTAACTAATTTCTTTACGCTTTGTCATTGAAAGAGAATAAGAAGTTCGCTATTACGTGGCAGTACTTACCGGCAGCTTTGCTCTCTCTGTCCTTCTGCCTGGACTTTATGAGACGGACGATCTCCATAAGCTCTTTGCGAGCCTCGTTCCTCTCCTCTTCCTGTCACAAAAATATAATATTTCGATTTACCACTAATTCGCTCTTTTGTAAAAAATAATTCGGTTTTTTAAAATTCACTAACAGGGTGAAGGATTAAATAAAGTATACTATGTTGATTATCCTCCTTCCTGTGTTTCTGTGTGGTTAGCGTTATAATGGCGGGACCACGACCTGGATTTAGTCAATTCATATTGCAGTATTTAGTACCAAATTTGTACTATTTG
>BHDV01063388.1:0-13593 GCA_005406045.1 Adoxophyes honmai
CATATAAATATGAGTGAGAATCGCGAAAGTTTAAAATATTACAATCTACTATTACTATTCTGTTTTCAATTCAAGTTTGTTAAAAGTATGCATCGATGTCTTAAGATGTTCTTACCCATAGCCTATCTGCCGAGACTACTTGGGTGTTCACGCAAGAAAGAAAGTTATTTTTCACCACTTTCGTAAATATATTGGTTATAATTCAACTCTGAAATCTAACACTGGCTGGTTACTTAGGTATACGATTATCCTTGCAATATTTTATAGACAGAAATTGTTTTCGCATGTTCTATAATTATGATATCGATATATGATTCGTAAACTTAAATTTGATAGCGATTCCAGTATTGCTCAGTTTATTTTTGAGAAAGTATAGTGCTTAAAACCGATTTTTCACCACCGTTCATGAATATAATATTGTATTGGAGACAATCCAGCTCTGGAATCTTACACTGGCTGGTGATACTTATACGCTACTCTTTTGAATTATAACCTAACTCTTACAACCTAACAAGTTCATCTATAAACCCTGACAAATTCGTATTTGGTACGTTTTAGTGATAAAATTATGTCACAATTTCCTTACTTATAATTCGCTTATGATTAAGTAGCCAATAATATAAAAACTTTTTATAAGCCAGTTGTGGTTATTTTAATGACTTAGTTGGTACGAATTACCAAGGTCGTTGATTCCAGTCTCAATATTTTTCTCATTTAGGTATAATAACTTTCAATCAACTAGCATTTATCAATACTTACATCAAATTAAGCAGTTTTATGAGAAAATAATATTTGGTATGTACCTAGGTATAAGTCTAAAGTTCCATAACTAGTAATAGACATTTTATCTCTGTTGTGTTTATGTCTGTGTTTAGTAGGTACCAAGAAGTGTATTTTCTGCTTTCCAGAAATATTCCCAAGGGAGTAGGAACATAAGGTTGTTATGAACCTCCGAAGGTAAGTACGATATTAACTACCAATATTGACATAAACGTCAATGACCTCAGGCGCTTCAGTAATGGGCGTTGACTACGGCATTACGACTTTAATGTTCGGGTTTGGGAATAATGTATGTACTTACTTCAGCCTATTCTTAACCGATTTGAAAAAGGAGGCTCTATAGTATGTATTTTATAAATAAATAAAAATAAAGTTGCTAGCTTACCGCTAATAATATTATCACCTCTTGGCTTCTGCTATATTTTTTTAAACGTAAGAAACTTGTAACTACTACTTAGTCGCTCTAACATTTTAAGTCCCGCTTTCTTGATTTAGTCCAAATGTTCAAAATCAGTTTTAATTTTTTTCAGTGATTTTAAATTCATTTTGGAACAGTTCACAGTAGGTACATTGTAAGATTTTAATTTAAAGAAATGGTTATACATATACACGGTATAAGAGGTAATAAAATATACCATCACTATAGCCAGCTTATCGTCAATTGAAAACGTTTTAGTTACCTTCAATGGATTTCTGAGTTAAAGGCCGGTATTTCCGAGTATTTCCATTTAGGTAGTCAGAGTATATTAACTCGTAGATATATATTAGAGCGGTTAGTGACCGTGACTGGTGCTGAATAGAATACTAAACCTACGAAGTTTTCACAGTTATTTTAATTGCGAGGTAGGCAAACGAGTTAGTGAATCATCGGCCCCCACAGTGGATACCAGACAGATTGCAAAAGGACAAAGTGGATTCTTATGGTGTTACTAATTTTACTGGCTAACTTATTTTATCCTCTAAGCCGGAATAATAATATAATACCTAGAAAAGATACTGCTTGCCTTTTGTTGTTTCGCAACAAGATTAGCGGAGAAATGCGTAGAGATTGCGAAATATACACTATTTATTTATTTATTATTACAATAAGAATTACACAGCATTACAGACAAATCCAATGCGCTATGAACTTAAACTAATACAATTCCACAAATTTACGCGACACTATAGGTACAATGTTGCGAAATGGATGTAGACAAACAAAGAGTAAAATACAAAAAAGAACACTTAAGAGAAAACACTAGATCTCCTATCATCCATCAGCTCACAAAATCTTAGACATTCACGATACACAATCGGCCATCTACAAGCAAATAGTTACGTAATTACCAATAACACACCAAATCCTTACATTAGGCTGACAAACTACGTAGGGACAGAGATATATTTGTAAAACGTCATTAACAACAACATGTTTCCTTTGAGTTTTATAATTAATTAAAAATGATTTTTCATGTTTTTATTGTAGTGTCGTGACATTTGTAAGTCTATGTTTGCCCTACCCCTCCCCGCCTCTTGCCCCATGATTCGAAAGGGATTCTTTACATTCCATATTTTGCGACATTAGAATATTCAGAAGTATAAATACATTTTATTTATTTTTGTAGAAATGTAAAATTTATCAAATTATCAAAAGCCGTAGAACAAAATATTGTTGTTTAGTCTTGCGAGGTTGTTGATGGTTTACAAATAGCCCTGTATACTGCGTACTCAGAAGTATACAAACTTACCTAACTTTATTAGGAATACAAAGATAGCAGTCAACTAAATTCTAATAAAACGATATTAAAGTACCTACATTTTAATCGCTGTATCAAATCAAATCACTGCACAAGGTCATGTTGTAGCATTATTTATTTACTAAACCTTTTTTATTTATTGTTATAGAATCGATACGTGCCCCTACAGAGCCCCGGAAACTGACTAAGCAAATCGCAGTTCCATTGTCACGGCACGTTCCTATGTCTGCCAATGGCCCGACAGTTTAGCTTAGGTACTACAGTCATTTTTTAGAGTTTCATATCCAAAGGATGAAGTCAATGGTATAGAACCCTTCGTGCGCGAGTCCGACTCTTACTTAGCCAGTTTAACGAATTCTGGGAAGGTAATCCGTTGGTAGATTTAATATTGGGATCGGTGGAAGGGGCCCCTTGAATTAAAGCTAGATCATGAGCGCTAACGACTGCGTTGCCTTTGGCGGTACATCGATAGCATACGACGGCACCGGTCGTAATTCGCGTTGTTAGTTCTACATCCCGCTCCGTTGACGCTGTTTGCTACAATAGATGTAATGTAAATAAACATTGCTCGCGTTTATAGAGTACTTTATTGCCACTATAGTTAACCGAGACTCGTGATAAACTACAGAGCGTATATCCTGCACCTGGTCTGTTAAATAGAACACTGATTGTGTTATTTTTATTTATGTACTTTGGACAGCTCGACGAGACGAAATGTGTATTGTTGTGCTAGAGAGCCCAACTTATCTTTAATCGCCTATTTTGCTCACGTGACTTGAAAACTGTTACATTGAGTCACCTCTTATTGTGTCATCGAGGAAAATGTGTATAAAAACTACACCAGTGCGGTTTAATGCCATAAAACATTATACGTTTTACTTGAGTTTTATTTCATTTGATATGAATGAAACCACAAATGTGTTCCAAACAAGTTTTACTGTTTAACACGGCAGCGTACTGCAGCTTTGCCGTAAAATACAAAAAAATAATAATTTTAAACTAGAGACGGAGCCACTTTAGTTGGTTGTTCATTTAGATTCCTCCGCGCCACCGGGAATATGAATAAAACATCCAGACCATAGAAGAATTTAAATGCAATAGAAGTTTGCGTTTATCTTTTATTGTAGTGAACAATTTGCTTGCTGGTCTGCAATCGAACGTCCAGCCGGTTTGAAATATTAAAGCATGGGATAGACTGCTGTCTAAAATCGGCAAAATTCTGGCCTACACTAGTACGGAACACTATCCACAGAGCGACTGCCTATAAAAATCTTCAGGCTATTTTTTTACCGTTAAATAAACATAATACTCCGTTTCGTTTAAAATTAGACTTTTAACGAACAAAATTCGAACATATTTCAGGAATCCAAAGGTAAAACTGGAAATCATTATTACAATAACACTTCTTGCTGTTGGTTATAATGTTCTTAACACCGTTTGCTAACACCTTGGGTATACTTAATAAACCTGCCAAGTGCGAGTCGGACTCGCGCACGAAGGGTTCCGTACCAAAAACTGCAAAAATTCTGAATTTTTGTATGAGAGCCCCCCTTAAATATTAATTTTATTTTTATTCAATTATTTATTTTTAAAGTAAATATTTAATTAAACATTCTGTGAGCATTTCAAGTATTTAGCTGTTACAATTATTTAAATAGACCCAAAACAGCAAAAAAACAAACTGGAAAAATATAGGTTTTTTGTATGGGAGCCCCCCTTAAATACTAATTTTATTTTATTTTAATTATTTCCTTTTTAAGTAAATAATTAATTAAATACTCTGTGAGCATTTCAAGTATTTACCTGTTACAGTTATTTAAATAGATCCAAAATAATAAAAAAAAACACGTTTTTTGTATGGGAGCCCCCCTTAAATACTAATTTTATTTTGTTTTAATTATTTCCATTTAAAGAAAATATTTAATTAAATATTCTGTGAGCATTTCAAGTATTTACCTGTTACAGTTATTTAAATAGATCCAAAATAGCAAAAAAAACACGTTTTTTGTATGGGAGCCCCCCTTAATTATTATAATTATTTTAATTTTAGTATTTGTTGTTATAGCGGCAACAGAAATACATCATTTGTGAAAATTTCAACTCTCTAGCTCTCATGGTTCGTGAGATACAGCCTGGTGACAGACAGACGGACGGACAGACGGACAGACAGCGAAGTCTCAGTAATAGGGTCCCGTTTTTACCCTTTGGGTACGGAACCCTAAAAATGTGTGACGATCTCAACCGTTAAAAATCTAATGAATATGATACAGAGTGTAATCATTTTGACGATAGAATATAAGAGATTTTGAAATGGGACGCGCAATCTGACTTAATATAATAATACTTATATCAAGTCAGATTGCGCGTCCCATTTGTTGTTAATTGACAATTCCATAAAGCGCTGATGGATAAAGATAATTTTATACAAATCAACTTGAGTCAGTGTTAGCGTAGGAGAATAGTCAGCGGCAAAAATCTGGCCTATATACTAGTATTTAGGTACTTTCCATTGAGCGACTTTCTATAGAGGTCTTTAGACCAAACTTTTACCGCTAAGTAAAGACAGATTGGTAAAAAAAACGTTATATTATTATTTCAAGTTAAATTGCGCGTCTCGCTTGTTAATTGACAATTCCATAAAGCGCTAATGATAACAAAAGATAATTCTTGGTTTGTACGAGGGTTCGGATAACATTATACGTAGACTTCGATCTGGTAGTTCAGGCCGGATCCGCGCTCGCTCTTCAGTCTGATGTTGGCGTAGGAGAAGCCGACTCCACCAGCCGTGACCGTGGCGATGGCTTCCGTGTGGTCCAGGTCTCGAGCGATGATGCCCTGAAAAAAAAAGATTTATATATGGATCTGTTAATCATGTTGAACTAGAGTTGTGCCGCATGAAGCCTGCAAATTGATGCTAGCCTTGTTTCAAAATGAGCATATCGATGACGGTATCTAGGTATACAGTGTGTTACCGGCGTGCGGGCATTTATTAAAACTGACGATAATGCATCAAATTAGCAATCGTTTGCAAGTATTAGCATATCATAATTATTTAAAATAAAGCCACAAATGCAATTCTTCCATTTTCTGAGTCTTCAATGTATGCGTAACTTAACTTCACTTAACTTCCAGTTAATACTAAGATGACATTAGATTTGTCATTTTGTGACAGAAACTTTGTTGTACATTGCGTGCAATTAAACTTTTCTTAGAAAAGTAACGCCGTGTGAAATTTTGTTTTTTAATGCAATTAAGTTAATGGTTCGATTAACAAACCGCATCTCTTAACACTGCTTCAAGAAATGCCCGCACGCCGGTAACACACTGTATTCGAAATGTGATACATTATTTTTCCATGTTCGTTTTCTTATCAAACTCGTAAGTGAGTTGGGATTTGTATTTTCCCGTGTATGTATGGAGAAAAATGAAAAAAAAACCGGTTAAATGTGTGTACAATACACTTTACTCTCCTTTCAGATTTTTTACATACATAATCGTTGACAAGTTCAAGAGTTACTTATTACGGTTTAAGATATAGGGCCATGTAACAAACAGACGGACAGCAAGACAGACATACAGCGGATCTTAGTATAAAAGTAGGTACCTTGTTGGCACCCTTTGGGCACGGAACCCAATGCAGTAATTGGATACCCGCCAAACCCCTAAAGGTGGTCACTACGCTATTATTTATTCATCCTATTGCTCCGACAATATTATTATCCTGTTCAATAAAAAATACCGTTACCCAATGTTTAAGATATCAATATTGACTACATTATTTTCCTTATTCTCTACTGACAAACTTTTACATCTACTCGTATGACCGGTGTTTCGATAATCACCTGTCTGTTGGTTTGTTTTCTGCGATGAAATGTGGTTTAACTTCATTGTGACAAGACACACAAAAATGGAGGTAATTATTTATCAAATTACTTTATAATGTTACGTATATTAGGTACACTACATTTTAGATCATGGTAAGATTCAAATAACCAAGTTAGCGTTCTTTTTAACGTCCTTAATCAATTATATTTACTTGACGATACGCTAGGGCAGCAACAGTAGGTCATGAAATATATTTTGCTAGCAATTAAAACTAGAATAATTACACCTAAGATAATATCAATTTAAACCCAAAACTATGCGAAAGTTCCCCTCGGGCGTCATTATTAACTTCATAATAATATTTTAGAGCCTCTATTTTAAGAAGGGAAGTAATTATTCTATTTTTTACGATCTACGTAGTTATGCTGTTTTTAATACTTAAATCGTTTCATGTTTATAATTAAATATCGATATTGACCTAATTACGTTCAACTTAGCTCTCTATGTTGCGTGGGAGTTAAAAGTTAGAATAGTACTTGTTTAGGTACTTGCTTTGTTAATTATCGCATACTTTTGTATACGTAGGATGTTTATTCTATCCTACCCAATAGTTATTTTGTATTTGAAGGGAATACACATGAAACAAATCAATAATGGTAATCTGCTCGTATTGGCAAAGTTTGAAAACCCACCCACGTCCACTGTACTTAACCAATAAGTACTCATTGAATTGCCCTCAAACCTTTTCCTTCGCGTAGCTTGTATTGGGAGTATGTATGATTATGTACTATTATGACGTAACTCAAGGCGTACCTTAATAATTTGTTGAGCGGGATCGGAGAAGAACACTTCCTTGACTCTCTTCTTCAATGGGATGGCATTGTACTCGGCTTTTTCTTGGAATATAAGTCTGTTATTGAAACTTGTGCCTATAATGAGGTCCTTGCTCTCGCTGACGGAGATACACGACAGCGCGACGACGAGGAGGATAGCGGCAGTCCTCATTTTATAAAAAAAATGTTACGAAATATGTTTAAATTATAGTATAGCTTCGGCAGAAGCTGGCGGTCGACTGGCCGCTGAGAACTAATAGTATCGCGCCGCGGCTGGTCACTTAGCTTGTTTACCTTCTGCGTATGCGAGTGAGTAAGCGGAAAAACTTATTGACTGACAATTGGATAAAAGGAGGCGACCGAGAACAATGGGCGATCGCTCATTAGATCCTTAGCGTAAGCGTTCATGGACGTCTTAATCATGCCTACCGGTTTATGTTGCGATTTACATTCACATTGTCACACTTAAAGGTTTTAATGTTAATGTAGGTTCATTTTTGAGCAAGTGTTTTTTCACATAATGTAGATTTGAGTAAAAGTACCTATAACAACTCCCTGACACAGTGATATGCTGAGTGTGGCACTTGTGGCAGTAAGTCATTGAAACAAATTCAAACAAATAAAAGTATTTATTTACATTTCATACATTTATACGTTTTACTTTTAAATTAGGCGTGTTCACTAAATATGCCGCAGGTACTTCTTCGCAGTCCATGTGCTTTAAAAGCGCCCAACCGTTATGACAGTAATTAATAATTAAGTTTACGCAACGTTGAAACAAAATTAAGACCTGAAAGAAATAAAAGAGAAACCGAATGTACTTACCGCACGGTAAGTAAAGCTAAGGGTAATTTGATTTTGGGGGAGTTGCGTGAACTATTAAATTTTTATTAGCTGTAAATGTGTTCATACATTATCCAGATTATCTGCACGTTTGACAGCATAAATAAAATATGAAATCATAGAAACCGTGAGAGGTCTGATGTCGGTTTGTTTATAATATTTCAAAGCGCCTCTACAAGTACATTGCTTCCATCGAAGCAGATAAAGATTTGATTAAGAAGAGTCGGGACGGCCCAGATATCTGAGGTCAGAATGGCATTGCGATAACCTTTATTTCTGAGAAGTTTACTTAAATTGAGTAGGTTACTCGTGATGTTTTGCAAGGGAAATGGTTCATAATTTGATTAATTTTACACATACATATACATATTCTCACGCCTGTATTCTCTAGAGGAGTAGGCAGAGCACATGAGTTCGAAAATCCATTGCCACGTTTAGCAATTTCAGGGTCGCCAGATGGTTAAACGTGATATTGCAGTGACAGGTTGCTAGCCCATCGCCCACAATACACTAACTCTTTCCCAGAGTCGACCTCTTACGAGACCCACGGGAAGAGACATCCGCGGAAAGAAGGTGCTATTCTAACCCGGCACCACACGGGAAAATCAATTGATTAATTTTAAGTATACTTTTAATGTCCTTCCTTTACACATGCCCCTGACATACTTAGCAGAGTAGCTTCTTCCGGTGCAGGACGACTCCGAGCGCTCAAATACACGTATGTTTACACATAAATCCTGATAGACAATATGCCCTTGACTACATTCCAGTCTTGACTTAGGTAGGTATTTTAATTTCTTAAGAAATTGTTAGTTAGTACTTCTATTGCTTGACAAAACAAAGGACCTATCTCTAAGAGGATTTCTCATACAGTTTTAGTTAGTAATTTAACACTGTATTGCACAGTCAGGGAATCTGAATGTTTAGCAGGTTGACCACGTTCATAATTTGTTCGCATTATAGGACAAACTTCATCATGAAGTTCAATATTGAGTATTTATGTCATGCAACTGGCTGGAAATAGTAATAAGGGCAATTTTAGAAGTATCTCAACCCGCTAAACATCCGATTTCCCTGACTGTACAAAAACACGAGAAGAAAAAATACTAACAAAATGTTGAAGTACCTACAAAGGCGGATATATCCGTTAAGAGATCTCTTACAGCCAACCTACAGTTACAGGGAGCCGAGCATTGCCGTTGACAAAAGAGATATCCTAGTATTGTATCTTCTAAGCAAAACAATCAGCTACGATAAAAGTTGTGTCGAATGTCAGTTGCCAGTACATACTCGTATCACGTTTTAAAAATGTGCCTTCAAATGGCCGTATCACACATTTTTAATTACTATACCTGTCATAGCTAAAGTATCTAAAACATCCGTCAAATTGCACGAGGCAAGGTCGGCTGGCGGTCGCGGCCTCGCGCTCCAAAAGGTGCAGTGTGATCTCAGAGCCGTGGTAATGTGATGTGACCTACATGTCGCAACAATCGCATCTGCTCTGGAGTTGCCATATTATGTAAAGTGAGATTTGGCAAAAAGCCTGGCTTCTACAATATTCACGACGATTTTGTAGGATAATAAGGTAAATGTTAAGCTCGTCTTGAAAAATATGGATAACTCACGCTTTAAATCGTGTTTAGATCGACATGTTTGCGCGAACAGAGCGGTGCCGCGTAGTGCGCGTTTGGCAGCAGCCGCCGGGGCTTCTAACCGGAAACATGTCAAGCTACATTCGATTTAAAACGTGAGTTGTCTTTATTTTTCAAAATGAGTGAGTCTCATGGTAGTCTAACGTTTAAATGTTAAGCTGACTGAATTTTATTTATTTATTTTATGAGTATTTTGCCTATGTTAATGTCATAAGTTCATAACACATGAGGAGATTTTTCGGTTACATACTTACAGTTTTGATTTTGGGGAAAGGATCAACATTTTGGAACGTTTGGCTTATCAGAAAATAATCTGGCAATGTTGATAGAAATTTACATACTTACTATGTATTTAAAATGAACAAAAGTCTCAACAAAATCTGTATGTCTTTTCAACACGTTCGTACAAAATCTCTGCTCGTATTATTAGAAAAGAGGCGCCTATATTATTAACGCCCACAAGGATCTTGGAAACAAGATGACCGTGGCGTGAAGCATAAAGTCAGGGAAGGTACACAAAAGACTAAAAAGACATTGTAGATTGTCATAGCGCGTTTTCCTTCTTGGAAATACCCTTCAAGTATTCTCGAGGCCTTGGTTGGATGCGGCAGTCATACAAAAGGGTTTTGTTGTGAATTTTTACGAGTTGATTTGAATATAATTCTCTTATCACGGCGTCAAGTTGACTAACCGATTACAATAAAATATTAAAGCTATAGGTTCAATTCTTTCACTATCTATTTTTATCTTTAAAATAGAAGAGAATAAATTCGATTACTCCAAGTGAACGATTTGATTGACAATGTATTGATTGATTATGGACTGTTCGCGATGAGTAAAGTTTATTATGTACAAATTATAGGTATAGGTGTTTTTCGGCCTTAAAAAAATTACACCAAATTGTGTGCGTAGGTATAGTTTACTTATGTTTCTCATTGTGATGTCGTTGCCGTGGATACGAGAACAAAACGTTATTTTAACTTTCGACACTTCCATACACATGTCATGATTAACACAGACAATTATTGTTGTGCAACCCGAGAGAAAACTAAAAGAAAATATTGGTTAAGACATCACCAATGTATGGTGCGAGTCAAAAACAAGTGAAAGCACTATCTGGAATAATTCGTGGCAATCTTTACCCTACAAAATAACGAAGTACCGAATATAATGTTCGTAAATGGTGAGCTCGGGAAGGGATAGCTGCTTTATAATCGTTAGGATTCTTGAATATCTGGACAGGATGTTGAGGAATGGAGGCGGGAAATGAGGCGTACGCGGGCTCAATGGTTCAACTCGATATTTGAGCCAGTTGAGCCAGCGTACGCCTGTTCAGGTTCAAGACGAGACGATACGAAGTTGCAACATTACAGGATATCCATTCACCCTTAACAATGTCACAAATGTGAAAGTAAAATAGATGGTGAACATTTTTAAAAACTGAAAACTTCAATATGAAACACATAAAAGATACACAGTCACAGAACGGTTAACAGCCTGTTGGGTAGGTAAATGTAAAAGCCCGCGCGCTTTGCCTTTTCCCGTTGATAGATACGATGTTGTGTGGAAAGGCGCAACAGTCTGGAAAAGAAAGTAAAACTAAACGTGAAAATAACCGAGTGCTTATCTCGCGGCGAATTTTCTCTGCACCGCCATGCCGGCATCAGCACTGAGTATAATTTATTTCCTGTGAAGCAAAGTATGCCGCTGCCGCCAGCCACGAGCGTTTGTACACATTAACGCGGCATAGCTCATGAAAAATCGCTTAGGATAGACGCTAGCAAACTCCATTTACATGAACACGATGCTTTTTATCCTTTCCCTGTGTTTTATTTATTGAACTTGCGAGCAATATTTACGTTTGGTATCGTCGATTGAAGCATTTTTTGTTCGCCGTCGCACCTAAGCCTGGATAATTTCGACCCTTTAATCTGAGTTTATTGCTATACCGTCAGTAACAGCCGATATTTATTTTATTACAATATTTAGGGATTAGTCGGCTTTGAAGTTGAATTTATAACAAGAATACCTATTCTCATCAGACTAAAGTTGTATAAAAGTATTGAAACATCATCTCCACATGAACTCTGGAATCATCATCACTCGAGTTCTCAGTAACGCTCATCACTAATTCTTGGACAGATTGGAGTTATCAAACGCAATATCCTGATAACAATTGGACATTATCCCGTGTTTTATTTTTATCCATTACACTCGCCAAGTTTTCAGGTTACATTTTCAAACGGATTTTTAAGTAAGTCCAACCGGCACAGCACAGCAAGGCGCGAGTAGAGCTAAGCGCGAGATAGTCTTATATCTGTCACTGTCTAATTAGGGACGTCAGAAAAAGACGGGTAGACTATCCCGCGCGCGACGCGACTAGAGCATGTTGCCGTGCTAAGCTGACAGCATTTTTTTTCGGTGAAATGAGAAAATACATAGGTTGTTACTCGCAGCATAATTATAAAATTACTGAAATGGCGTGGGAAGGGATAAAATTTTTAATGTAAGGTAAAAACTAAACTTTCTGTAAGTAAGTAAATGTTTAGAAAGTACTAATGCAAAATTTTTAGCAAATATAAATTCCTATTTTATTGTTTTACTGTGTTAAATCGATTAAAACTTCTTTGTGATTAAAATCGACCGATCAAATAAATCAAAACTGTAACGAATTAGGGCATCACTATTTGATTAGTACTCGAGCTGTCAAAAGTGAAATAAACGATATATTATCAGGCTAATTTTAACAATTCAACTAATACATTACGTTGCGTAGCAATAACTGGATAAAAAGCACTAATTTCGCATCACCAATTTGATTTCACCCTGTAGAACTAAACAACCTTCAACAAACTTAGCCAAGATTTTGTTGCGTATATCACGCTTACCTAGTAATTTGAGTTTAATTCCAGAGCGCAGAAAGGCGGCATTTTCGGGATGTTTCGGTCACTCGCTGCATACCGCACTGCCAACATCCGCCGCAATTTGGTCTGCCATTTTAGTCGGCTCGATGTAAATTTAATTCCGAATGGCTTTGATTGCTGGCCAGCCAAGCGGGGTATCGAGAGTCACTCCAATCTGCTCAGGCAAAGGTTAGCTTGTCGAAACTGCCTAGGGGAGTAAGCCTGTTTGGACCCAACTGACCGAGCGACGCGCGGGCTGTGTTGAATTTTCAAACAGTGGCACCCAACTAGATTAACGGTGTGACAGCTTTTACGTGAATCGTGTGTGTATGGCATGTAAACGATCCTTTCCTGCGTGTATGTGATTAGGTAACGTTAACGTACCTATAAAACAGTTAGCAAGCTCCTGAACTAGCCTAAACAATCAGCGGATTTAATTTTCTTTAGATACCAGGGATGTAGGAAGATTTCCTACAGCCTAACCACGGAGCAACTTAAAAAGTCACCATCAGAAAGTGTTTGTTTGTTCCGCTTTCACGCCGTTACTACTGAACCGATTGCTTTGAAATTTTACAGACCTAAAGTTAGAAGTCCGGATTAAATAATAGGGTACTTTTTATCCCGGAAAAAAAATGATGTTCCCGAGGGAATGTTCGCTTTATACCGCAATATAACCGAATTCCACGCGGGCGGAAAGCTAGTATTTCAATGAATCAAGTGAATCTCTTACACAGGCAACTCTGAAGTCAAATGTCATCTGTCAAATGCTGTCATAATTTGTAGTTAAAACATGGTAGAAACGCGTAGTCTTTTTATTGATGCCGAGTGTAGTATATGGCAACACAGATTGCTCTCTCGTCATGGCGTCTTTGCCGCTTGTTGTTGTGTAATTTAATGTGTTCCAAATAAACCCATTATTCCTATATCAAGTGAGTTATTTCCTAGATATAACAGTGGCGACGAGGACACACGAACATCACGACGTAAAAAACAAATTAAAAACAAGTAAATGTCCTTA
>BHDV01063388.1:13856-32054 GCA_005406045.1 Adoxophyes honmai
AATCACAAAATTAACACCACGGGTGTTTGAGACACTGCAGTATCTCTGTGAACCTGTTAAACCAATTAAATTAGAGTTCAAGGAACTTATAGAGAAACTTCAAGATAAATATACACAGACACAGACACCGTTACTTGAAAAAGCTGAATTTAGGAAGCGAAACCAATTACCAACAGAGTCAATAGAAGAATATGTATTCATTTTACGAAAACTAGCTAAGAAATGTAAGTTCAAGGATGAAGAAGAGCAGATTAAAGAAAAGTTGGTAGAAGGAGTATATTCAAAACTGATTAAGTTTGAATTGATGAAGCAAGATTCTCAAGAAACATTAGAAAAGATGATTAAAACAGCGAGAACAGTAGAAGCTGCCTACAAACATTCCAATGGTGAGAGTGAAACAAGTTGTATTTCATATGTACAGCCAAAAAAAGAAAAACCGAAGCAGAGAATCAATACAAAAAAATATGTCAACAAAGGTGAAAAGAAGAAAATAATTTGTTTTTGCTGCGGGAAAGAAAATCATCTGAAGAATGAATGTACTTTAAAGTCAAAATATTGCTCTGAATGTGGACAACAGGGACACATTTATAAAATATGTCCAAAGAACAAATATAGACAAACACATGTCTTGGAAATGGAAACTGAAGATCAAGAGAAAGACCAGGTTTTAGAAGGAGTGAAACAATTATATGAGGAATATGATACATACTCATTTGACAGAGTAAGTAGAATACCTCCATGTTTTGTAGAATTAACTATTGGTAATAATAAAAAAGTGCAGTTTGAAGTGGACACAGGTGCGGAGGTATCAATCATGCCAATAACTTACAAAAATAAATATTTGAAAAATTATACCATAGAGGATTGCAAGGTAACATTTCGTAACTTTGATCAAACAATGTCTAAACCAATAGGTATAATTCATGGCATTCCTGTAGAGTGTAATAATGTATTAAAAAAGTTAAGTTTATTTATAACAAAGAGTGAAACACCTTGTTTGTTAGGAAGAGATTGGCTTCATCAACTGAATATGTGGCCCCCAATTTTTAAAGAAATTTCATACTGTAGTAAATCTAATACCTTGTTCAAAAATGTTTCAGATGCAAAGCAAATAATTGAGAAAAAGTTTGCAGCAGTATTCAGCCCAGGGTGGGGGGAGTTTAAAGGTGAACCAATTTCATTAAAATTGAAGGAACATTGCAAGCCTAAATATCTTCCAGTACGTCGGGTTCCCTATGCTCTCCGTGATAAGGTAAAAAATGAAATTACTAGATTACAGGAAAATGGGCGCATAGAACCTATTGAGCAAAGTCAATGGGGTACACCAGTGGTACCAATAATCAAACCCGATGGTACTGTCAGACTTTGTGGCGATTATAAAGTCACTTTAAATCCAAACCTGGAAATTGATCACTATCCACTTCCTCATGTCGAGGATATTTTTGAGACTCTAAAACAGGGTGAATACTACTGCGAGCTGGATCTTAAGGAAGCTTATTTACAAGCTGCTTTAACAAAGGAAAGCCAAGATCTGACAACAATTGTAACAGAATTTGGTACTTATAAGTATAAATACCTACCATATGGGGTAAACACAGGGCCAGGGTCATTTCAGAGATTAATGTGTAAAAAGTTACAAGGAATACCAAACACAATTGTGTTCATTGATAACATTTATATAGCTGGAAAAACTTTACAAGAAACTTATAAAACTTTAGAAACTGTACTTACTAGGTTACAAGAATGTAATTTCAAATTAAAACCAGAAAAATGTAAGTTTTTCACTAAGCAAATTGATGTGTTCGGTTTCCGTATAAATAAAGAAGGCATGAGCATTATAAAATCAAATATTGAGCCATTGTTAAAGGCTCCAGCACCTACTAATTTAACCATGTTAAAGTCATTTCTAGGGAAAATAAATTATTTTTCTCGATTTTTAAAGGATATGGCCACTATTCTCAATCCTTTATATGAGTGTACTAAAGTTAATAAATTTAAATGGACAAGTGAATGTCAAAACTCGTTTGAAACAATTAAATGTAAATTAGCATCAGCAGAAAATTTAAAACATTTTGACCCAGAACTCCCATTAATTGTAACATGTGATGCTTCCAATTATGGTTTAGCAGCTGTATTATCCAATCGTTATGTTGATGGTACTGTAAAACCCATAGCATATGTGAGCAGAAAATTAAATTCATCTGAAATAAAGTATGCAGCAATAGATAAAGAAGCAATGGCTATTATATTTGGAGTAACAAAATTCTATAACTACATTTATGGGCGGGAATTTGAATTAGAAACTGATAGTTCGGCTTTAGTTAGAATATTTGGACCAACAAAAGGTATACCTAAAATGGCAGCAAAACGGTTACAACACTATGCTATATTTCTATCAGCTTTTAAGTATAAAATTAAACACATAAAAACAAGCCAAAACCCCGCTGATTACTTGTCAAGAAACCCAGTAGATCAGAAACATAATGATTTTGTACTTCATAAAATTTGGAAGGAAAACCATATTACATACCCAATTAATGAAAATAATTTGGAAATAGACAGTTTAAATTGGAAAACAATCCAAGAAAACACAAAAATAGATCAACAATTAACTAAAGTATTAGATTATTGTAGAAATGGTTGGCCAGAAAAAAAATTAATATCATCTGAACTATTACCATTTTACAATAGAAAAACAGAGCTAAGTATCAATCAAGAATGTTTAATGTGGGGACATAGAGTAATTATACCCAAGAGTATACAAAAAGATGTGTTAAAAAGTTTACATAAGTCACATTTTGGGATTGTTCGAATGAAAGAAATAGCACGTTCCCATTTCTGGTGGCCAAATTTGAATTCTGAAATAGAAAATGTAACACAATCATGTATCATTTGCTTGTCGAATTATAACAATCCAACTAAATCACCAAAGCCGTGGCCGGTCCCACCATCACCATGGTATAGGTTACATGCTGATTTTTTGGGTCCATTCTATAACCATATGTACTTAATAATTGTAGATAGTTACTCTAAATGGCCAGAAGCATATCAAATGTCAAATATGACCACAACAAAAACAATTGAGACATTTGAACAATTATTTTCTTCGTTTGGATATCCTGTACATTTGGTTACAGATAACCAAACAACATTTAGTAGTGCTGAATTCAAAAAGTACTGTGATGTAAACAATATCACGCACACATTCTCTCCTCCCTATCATCCAGCTACAAATGGGGCTGCGGAGAGGTTTGTTCAAAGTTTTAAATCTGCTGTAACTAAAATTAAGGAAAGTGGCTGTAACATAAATTCTGCTATTAATTTATTCCTGTTTGACTATAGAACCACACCACAAAGAACAACTGGTATAACACCCGCACGGTTAATGTTCAAGAGAGAACTTAGAAATAGATTTAGTAATTTAAGACCTTCACCCGTACCTTCAATATTGGCAGAAGGGCAGCGGGAGAGAGAAGAAAGTCATAGGAAGGTTAAGTTTGTAATAGGACAAAAGGTTATGGTACGGGATTATAGAAAAGGGAATAAACCTTGGATTAGTGGTCGAATAGTCTCAGAGTCTGTTCCAGATTTAACCTATGTGATTGAGGTACAAGGTATGAGGTGGAAACGCCATGTGGATCAGATGGTCCAATGTAATGAGGATATAGATAGCAGTTAGAAATATTGTGGGTCATTTTTAACTTATAAGTATCTATAATTGTAATGATGTTAATATAAGTCACATGAATATTGTAAACAGTAAGGAGGTTGCCAGTGTAAATATCGTAGGCCAAGTTATACTTGTGCTATTAATTAGTGATGCCAAGATATTGAAACTAAGTAGTTTTGTACCCATGCTGTGACTTTCTTATATTGTATTAAACTTAAAAGATATGTTAAAACTAGAATAGTTTTAGATTAGTCCGGGAGATTGTAGTATATGGCAACACAGATTGCTCTCTCGTCATGGCGTCTTTGCCGCTTGTTGTTGTGTAATTTAATGTGTTCCAAATAAACCCATTATTCCTATATCAAGTGAGTTATTTCCTAGATATAACACCGAGGATTAACCATAGTTTTGGAAGGAAACGGAAATACTACGTATTTTGAAGTATTTTTGGAGAATAAGTTTAAGGGATTAGAAAAAGCTCATAAAATAACATTGCCGATACCGTTCTTAATTAATTTGTCGGATTATACCTATGTAAGTAAGTGCAAGAGATGTTCAATTTAAAACACAAAAACACAAAGAAGTTTTATTTTCCTGGCGCTTTCCTGGAACTGAGTCCTGCTTATCAAACATTTGTAAGTTTTATTTTCTGTGGAAATCTTTTGACATCCGTCATTACAAAAAGACTTTCGCTATTAAGTATTACTCGTAACAAAGTTTGATAAATAATACTTTATGCAGGATCCACTTCTAATTATAAAACTACCGTGAGACTTTCTCATAGTGAACTAAAACGGATCTACTCACGTTTGTTATATCGAGATTAGTTCGACATGTTTCGGGCCAATTCGTAACCCATCATCTGGAGCTACGCGCCACGGCAGTGGATAGACAAATTGGCCCAAAACATATCGAGCTAAACTCGATATAACAAACGTTAGTTTTAGTTTACTAGGATTCACTTCATATTTTAGTCATTCAAAAATTTAGATTTAAGATAATTTTATTATGTTACTTCAGGTGAAATTCTTCGTTAAGTTTAGTTTCTTCTGCTTCATCTTCTTCAACTTTGTTAGAATCCATTTAAATAGTCATTATCGAATGCAGACTAAAATCTACAATATTTACTGCAAAACGGAATAATTATGTACTTGGAGTAGGCCAGAAAATGAAAGAAAGTAAAATGTAATAATTACCTAACAGATTTTATTTTCATATCTTGTCATAATCCGCCACGGGCCGTCTGCGATCCCCGAAAACGACCCAGATAGGATAAGTAATTGCCTTAATCTATAGACGCAATATTCAATATTAGTTTACTGGAATAAACGTAATCATTCCATTACCGAGGTCAGCGAAGATTAAATTATGTATATTACATCTCTAACTCCAAAGAATACCTACGTCCCTTATACTAAAAATCAGCCGTTAACTCGAATTACGGCTGAGAGGTAGATTAGGAAGGGTTGAATAGGAAGTCTGTAATTTTCCAGATAGAGGTTCAGATAATAAGTACAAGATAATAGATTATTAATGTAATTAAGCCAGTTCAGACAGTAAGACGCCGTTTAATTTTCTGGTAACAAATGCAAATGAAACCCTTTTTGCAGGTTCCCCGGGCCACGGCGATGATATGAGGCCACATCGGAGAGCCGAATTAATGGCGGTGATTAATTTGTATAATTTGGCAACTAGAACGATGCCCAAGGATCCTTTTAACCCACCGGCAAATTAAAAGCAGCCCTTTGATAGTTACGTTGATTATTAGGGTACAAGTGAGAGAGCACGATTAATATTCGAGAGGCGGCGTGACGTCACTGGATAATCAGATTTACTGCGGGTCGGGGAGCGCCCCCGAGATATTAACGTGCAGCCTTTGATTCACTGTTCGACACTCTCTGCTCGCCCTGCGGCGCTTATTTGAATAAACTAGCAATTTGCTGTACCAGCTTGCAGCCGCCGGCGAACATGTGACGCGCTGCCGTGAACCTGAACATTACACCAAAAAAATGCAGGTACTTTTTTGTTTTGTAAATGCTCAGAAAGATGGATTACTCTAGTGGAGCGCGATACTTTAAGTCTAAAGTTAAATTAATGTAGTTACTTGTAGGGGAGCGTACAGGGACTGAGGTCGAATCTCTGCGAAGCCCGGCGGGATTAGCGTCAAACGAAGAAAAAGAGACGCGGGAAATAAGCCGTAATCCACGAGACGTGACCTAAATTCCTCCTTAAACATCGTCGATTTGATAGCCTCGTGAAAACAATTTGATTTAAATTTATTCTTTTTTTCTTGCCATGCCCTTTGACGGTAAATTGGATCGCAGAGCGTTTCTATTTAACGAATCGTCCCGAGTCCTGACACGATTTGTCGCTAGTCGCTACACAATCATGACAATGACGTTGGCGACCAGCTGGAGATTTGAATTTGCGGATATTCATTGAGCCTGGCACTGAGAATGCAATTGTGTTTGAATGGGTATCTGTCAATACAGGACTGAAATAACCGAATGCTGTTTTAAACAAACATATTAACATGAAAACGACAAATTCCGATAGTGTGAGCATTGCATGCGCCAATTACCTTTTCAAGTGCCGCTATCAAATCACACTTTGCGCGGCAAGTTAGCTCTGCGCTGTTTCGGTGCGGCAAACTGGCTTTTGTTTTTTTCCCTCGCCAGCAGCCGGCGCCGCGAGTCGCCAGATAATCGAGCTAATGTTAAAGAGCACCGTTTACATTAACCGCTTTTGTGAAACAAATGAAAACTGCGCTCTAGGGTGGCGTTCCGGGCTAACAATATTTTTTTAGCAACGGCTGAAACCCTGCATTCATTCTCAAACGACCACGATAAAGTTAATGACGATTAATCATTCAAAGCGTGATTATAAAAGAACAAGTTCGTCGGAGTTATAGAAAACTTGCATTAATTTAATTAAAGAGCTTTTCTCTCAAGATCCGTAAAAGTCAATAGCTCCAATCTAAGTCGTCGGCGCGCAGAGCGTGGCTGCCGGTGCCCCTCGGGGATAATGTCGTCTTACTATAAGCATTGCTATTTATTAGGTTACCCAGTTAGCGCGCAAACAAAAATATACACGGAAAGTCACGCCATTTCCTGGTTTTATACATACATACATACATACGATCACGCCGGTATTCCCAAACGGGGTAGGAATTTCTGGTTTTATAAATGAACAGAAATATAACGCCTGCATTATTTTGTCCTAGCGTCTCGATAAATTAGCCCTAATGCGACATTACGTCAACACAGTCGCATCGACCTTTTCGCTCCGACTCCAACCGACCCAAATAATTGGAAAATGGATAGGAAAATGTATAAGCTGTGATCTAATTCACCCGAATTCTGTGCAATGTTAAAATAACCTTTAGCCCGGATTAAAGGGTTTTGCCTTGCGCATAATCCGGTCTTATTCCATCGTAAATGGATATTGAAGAAATTTGATGGGACCGTTCTATCGAAAAGTCTTTTTCAGCAGTGCTCTATTTTGCCTTTCGGAATGGCGTCGATTTAAGGTGAATGAACGAGCGAAACCCCCGTACACGGAATAGGCGGTGCTGAGCGGCGATGGCTGCTCGCGCGGCACCAGCCACTCGCGTACCTTTGCTCAGCTTCTGCTTCTGCATCATTTACTTTCCAATAATTCTTCCCGTTCGTTATGTCTCCTGTTTTTCACCCCTGATTTTGTTATAAATTTGCTTTTGGGTGAATATCCCAGGCACATTTTTGACACGGCGGAGTAGTTATTGCCGCTGTTAACTGTTATTTACGTCTTATTGTATTTTTTATACTATAGCTGACATATCCCCCTATCTGTTACACAATATAAAACATTGACATGCCTTTTAATCTGGAAGAAAAAAAATGTTAAAGCTTTGATTTCCAATTTTGGTGGGCTGTCCGGAATCCATTTTTACTACAATATCATTAATTTGCTAAGAAACCCATGTGTAACACAAAATAACTTTAACCGTGGCATATTCTTAATTATTTAAGGAACCTTATAAATAAATATCACCGTTGTGAGTTCGGTTATTGTGCCCAAAATCATACTTTAAACAAACGTCCGAGCGCGCGATCAAATTTTGGTGGACAAAGTTCGACTCGTTCTAATTCGCTTCTAAACGGCCCAGGAAGTATTAGCTTAACCTTCCGCGTACCTGCCAGTTACACTGCATTGACTGACGGTGAAAGCGGTCTGTGTTTGTCACTGCGTTTCCGTTAATCACGTAAAAACCCAATTTTGGTGCAAAGGGCGTCAAAAATTTACCAATTTTGGTGACTCTTGAAAAAAATGAAAGGTGTTTAATTACAATGTGTCTTTTAATCCTAATTTGAGTGGTTTAGGGTTCTTTTTAACGGAAGTAGCCTGAATTTATTATAAATGTAACAAGTTTTTTTTTAGACATTTTTTTTATACCCGTTCCAATTTTGGTGGTCAATTTTTGGTGCTTGTTTCGAGCGACCAAAATTGGGAAACGCTACGAAAGGTGTAAAAATAGGCGTATTAATCATTTTTATTCGACAGTAATTTTAAGCGCAGAATTAAGAAGCAAAGTGAGAGAAAGATATCATATAAAAATAAAGGAAAAAAATTGACACCAAAATTTTAAAACTGCCACCAAAATTGGCAAAAAACTACACTTGTTGAAATTCACCCTTTTAACGTCGATTTAGGGCCGAACCCATCGAGTGCATGAAATAATGATCATCGCTCCGAGTGGATAACGATAAAATCTGACTATGAACGAATCAGTGAGTTGTGTTCAGTCTCTTCACTGCACTTGACAGGCTAAATAATAAGATATCTTATTTACGCTCGTATTTATGAGCTTAGTATTAGGTATGTTCAAAGTTTTAGCTTTTGTTTAATCTTTGCAAAGCTAGCAAAAAATCATGTTATGAGTACTGTACAATAATTTTAATTTTGAATGTTTTGCTTTAATATGGATAGATTTTGAAAATAAATACAAATTAATGGAAAACCGGAGGTGATTTCAATATTTTTTTTCTATCGAAAAAATTATTACATTCCAAGTTTCGTTTCTGACATATAAAATCTCTAATAGTTGTGCTTTAGATAATATTAAATAGTAATACTTAAATAAAAGAAAACTTACTTTGCACTACATATTTATTTAAGTTCGAAACTGGTTTATTTTGCAGGATAATTTCTTGAGACTGTATCAATTTTAAATTTTAAATTACAAGGGTATATATATAAAAAAAAATAGTCATCATCAACGTAATTTATCAGGCATACTTTATTGTACGCACCGGAGTCTCACGAAATTGCACTACCTATTCCGATATCTGATAGTGCTGCTTAATTTTCCTTTCTGTAGTAAGCCAAACTGTCGATAGATCGAATATTTGAACTGGTCGTTGGTTTTATTCCGACCTGGCATTTTTTGTTTATTTTTGAATAATTGATTTACAGGAAAAGTCCTCAGTAAGCGCTGTACTTCTGTCTGTGTTAGGTAATTATTATTCCTATTGTTCGGCTACCGCGTGAACATGGGCCAGCGCAACGCTGACTCGCAACCTACTTCTACCTACTTAAATACGTACTTGCATTATTATATAGCAGGCATATATTCCCAAATGCGGTAGGCAGAGGACACAAAACACTACGTAGTTAAAACCATGACTATTTATCGTTTCGTAGCCAGTTTTTGCATATTTTAAGTGTTGATTTAAGAGTTACAAGCGTGACAGGTTAGGTACTAGTCTGTCACCTAAAATATCCCTTAACCTATTTCCTTAGTCACCAGTTACGATATCCACGAAAGAAGTGGAGATATGTTTCTAAACTCTACACCACACAGCTAAACTTAATTAATGCAACGCTATTATCCCCTATTTTATGTTATAATTTATAATTTCACGCATGTAATACATCAGAGACAGTGTAAATGTGTTTATTCGCGTAAATAATATTATGAACATTTGTCCACTACAGATAAAACACCAACTGTCCGTCGGTGTTTTAATCACTCTCCACCAGCATTCTCCAAGCTACTTTCTGGGAGGTAGACTGCCTACCTTTTTAAGGGGTTATACCTTGAAAGCTGGAGTACCAACGTTTTAGCTTCATCGAGGCTACGCTCTGAGAGCTGGACTAGGTACCTAGTTACCTTGCTCAGGGCTATTTTAAGTACTGGACTAGTGGACTACCTACCTAGGGAGGAGATAGGGATCTAAAGTGTTAAAAATCACGTGCAGTTTGCCATTTCAATTACCAGTTACTTATCTGTATGTCAGTAATTTTAACTGTCATTGCCTGGCAATAACTGTACACCTCTTAAAGTTATCTTTCAGTGGATCTGGGGATACATCTGTACCTAAAACTAAGTAGTACCTAGCAATAAGTATTAAATAATGCCCATTGAGCTGTATTACTAAGCTTGGATACCAAAGAGAAGTCTAGTAGAAATATTTTTTCAGAAGTTCGACATAGAATATGCGAGGGTAGGAAATAGAGCCCAATAACTAGTGTAGGAACTGCCAACAATACCGCAGGGCGGAGCGATGGTAAATATTATCACGCACAATATTTCATAAAATATAATATTGGCGCCTCGACGTATAAAACGTTATACAGTGTGTTACCGGCGTGCGGGCATTTATTAAAACTAACGATAATGTACCAAATTAGCAATCGTTTGCAAGTATTAGCATATCATAATTATTTAAAATAAAGCCACAAATGCAATTCTTCCATTTTCTGAGTCTTCAATGTATGCGTAACTTAACTTCACTTAACTTCCAGTTAATACTAAGATGACTTTAGATTTGTCATTTTGTGACAGAAACTTTTCTGTACATTGCTTGCAATTAAACTTTTCTTAGAAAAGTAACGCAATATGAAATTTTGTTTTTTACTGCAATTAAGTTAATGGGTAGATTAACAAACCGCATCTCTTAACACTGCTTCTAGAAATGCCCGCACGCCGGTAACACACTGTATATTTGCAATAGCTCATAAAAGGAGCAGGAAAGTGAGCTTTATTTTGACATCATATTAATTAACCACGATGCCGTGTGGTGTCGGGATTAGAATAACGCCTCTCCATTTTTTCCGTGATGGTGTAAGAGGCGACTCAGGAATTAGGTCAAGGTACATTTAAGTGACAGGCTAGCAATCTGTCACTACTGTAAAAAAAGTGAAATATTCTTTGCTTTGTATTCGTTTCGTGTGCTCTGCCTACTTTTTTTGGGAATCCAGGTGTGACGTATGTATGCCATTTAAAAGGTACAATTGATTAAGTTCAAATAGCACACTATGAATAGGTAAAAGCAATATCTGCTTTGTATACCTAGTTCCACGAAAGTTGAAGTGAATGATTTCACACACAACTACATGAAGAACCGAATGTATTGAAGGAGAATGAATGAAATAAACAGGCGAATGTAAAAATCCCGCTACTATCACAGGACATGTTCTCGTGTGCGCGACCTCAACTCTCGCTAAATTAGGTATAGTACCTATTATTAAATACTAGCTGTTTGACGCCGTCCGCGTGGAATAGTGACTAATTCCCCCCTTTTTTTTCCACATTTTTCAACATTTCTTCATTCATATTAGTCGCAGCGTGATGTTGTATAGCCTGAAGCCTTCCTCTATAAATGGTCTATCTAACACAAAAAGAATTTTTCAATTCGAACCAGTAGTTCCTAAGATTAGCGCGTTCAAACAAACAAACAAACTCTTCAGCTTTATAATATTGGTATAGATAAAAAACAAGTGACTATTGTCATCGGGGATTTACACTCTACCCATCAGTAGATTCATCATCCTCATCACGTGATGCCACGTAAGTGCATGCGTAGATATTTACATATGTAATTTATTTCGGACAGAATAAATACTTTTAAAGCTATTTTAGAGAGCTAAGTTAAGTGTTATGGTCTTTTTGATCGAATGATTTTATGCAAGCAAAGAGTCACCTTTTTAAAGCCAAATTATACATTGTGTTAAAGATTTTATTTTATTTTTATAGATAAGTTGCTCTATAATAACTTGGGCATGATTGACTCGCTCTTGATCACGATTTGTCCTGAAATGTCCCTACCGGTTTAGCACGGCAACGTGCGAGATATACCTATTTGTCATCGTTTGACACTTCTAGTTAAACTGTGACCGATATAGCTTGGTAAGTACGCGACTTGTCTCTATTATCTAGTCTCTAGATTTATTAGTGTGTGTGTATGTTGTGTGTGCGCCTTTTGAAAAAGATAACAACCTATGCCTTTTTATTTCAAAATTAGGAAAATTAAAATCAGAAATTTTTAAATTACAAGTATTACTATGAATAATTATTACTATCTAGATCTAGTTTTCTGAAGTTTACAAACAGATCATATTTTTATGATCGATTAGATCGCGAGGTTTCCTGATTTAAGGAAAAAAACTCCAAAAGTAAAAAAAAAATATTACAACCACTGTTTTTAAAATGTGCTTCGGTGACAACGCCCGAAAGAGCCACGTGTCGAACTAGGCATCCATAAACGTCGAGTAATGTGTCAGCGTTTGTTTGAGGGAAGGGCGGAAAAGTCCTTTTTAACGATCCCAGCTCAACAATAACCAGTCCGTGGAATTAAATGGTCCGTAAAGCGGTCTCGATTAAAACTGCCGGCTATATGGATAAGGCCAGTCGTTTTAGTATGTGAAGTCAACTTTTAATGAGTTTACGAGTGCCCCTGGCTCCAGCGCGAGCTGCTCCCCGGCGTCACATATAACCTCATTAATTCCATTGTATCCTGCATGTTAAATGGCTTACTATTAGGGTACTGTAAATTATTTGCTGCGCCACTTACGGCTGGGTGTACACAGGTTCCACAGGTAGGGTTGCGTAAAACTCTGCGTATTTTGTCCACACGTTGATGTGCACTAAGGTTTCTGTGATATTCGCCGGTACAGTTTTTTCAAACGGCAATTTCGCTGTGAATTTCTGGAGTGCTGTGGTACGATACTTTCAGATTTTTTAGGGGTAGCTCAAATTCCAAAGGGTGCTGGGTTTGTTCAGTTAATACAGTGAATTTTAAGAACAATATATTCAAAACGCATCTGTACGTTGAGCACAGCAAGACGCGTGTGATAGACTTGGTAGTCTCTACCTAGATGTCTCCAGTTAAACAGTGACGGGTCTATTACGCGCGCGATTCTACTCGCGCCTTCCCGTGCTAAGCCAGTTGGAAGTATTCTCGATAGGTCACTAGAAATATGTACAAGCTACGAGTACGTATAATTGGACACAAGTAATTATATGCACACACATCACGCCCGCGCCCGTATTCCCAAATGGCGTTGGCACAGCACACGATACGCCAGCATAATTTTAGGTTCAAAGTTAAAAAGTACTATAGTGAGAGGTTGGTAGTAATTATAAAGATTGTCCATTTCCATATTAACGGAGTTCCTTCTAAATACGAGCTCCATAGACAGTGACTAAAAGCGTAGTTTCACTGTCATACGTTTATGCCATCTAGTACCTAAGCTACGTTATGTTCGTTTTCGTTCGCATATGGACATTATCAGTCTACGCTTAAGTCTCTACTTTAATCTAAAGTTGTCCTTTTTCTAATAATTTTAAGGCGTCAAGCACAATGTTGCAGAAACAATAAAACCTAAAATTATGCTAGAAGTCGCTACGACTCGTGAAATAGTCATCAATTTGTCTATCTAGTAGCGTTTGGGAATTCAAGCGTGAGTATGTGAGCCTGTCTTTTTTAACCCTGTCAAAGGTCAAGCGGCGTGCAACACGCTTACGCTTCTGGCGTGTTAAGTGTATGGAAACTCCGATAATTTTAAGGCGTCAAGCACAAGTGTTGCAGAAACAAGGTGCAGAAAGTTGGACGGGGCTGGGACATAAATCTGAGGCAGGAGCGCGGCAGCTGGCGGCCCGTGAATAGTTCTGTCGGGGAACGACCGCTTATGACATTCGATTAGGCTTGTGCCAAGAGAAATATACGAGTATGTTACAATTGCCGCTATGGGCTACAAATCAAAGCGTGGGAACGCAGATTCGGGTATCTATTTGTCGTTTCACCGCTAATGTGCGATGGAATGCAGGCTTTCGGCTCGGATTATTTCCGTTTCACAATAAGGTAAATGTCCGGGTGTTCGGCTCCTTGACAGAAAATACTCGTGTGTCATAAATACACATATCACGCCCACACAATCAACTAATATTATAAATGCGAAATTTTGTGAGTGTGGGTGTGTCAGCTCTTCACGCCTCTTACTTTTAACTCTGAAAAATATAACATAGATCCGTGGGATTGCCATAAAACAACTCTACGCAGACGGAGTTACGGCCAATAGCCTGTTTTAAATAAAGCAACGTCTACGAAACTAACAACTGAATGTAATGTTTCTAATATTCTTACAACGCCTAGTAGATAATTATATGTACTTAGCTACATGTAACGTTTTTAATATCTGAGGGAAAACCGTAAGTGAGACACAGAGTCGTATACAATATACCGAGTATTAGGTACGCCATTATGATCTCGTGTGCTGCTATATATTGGCATGCACTCGTAACACGCGTGTCTCACGTCTGCATAGATTTATTGTCATACATAAAAGCAAACGTATTACAATACAAAACTATTGCACTGACACAGAAGTCTTAACAGGAAAGTGAGTGAAATGACTCGCTGTGTGAAACTCAATGGTGGATTGCAGCCACCCTGGCTTGGCAACGTCTAGATGTATGTATCTGTATCTCATGCAAATGTATCAGATTCTAACGAGGGTGCAATTGTTGAAAAATCAGAAAGTTTGTTAGTACGTATTAAATACTTAGAAAACATCACTTTACTAAAGGTACAAAGACAAAGTAAAACAAAAGTATAATTATGCCCTTATGTACCGAAGGTACGCCATGAAATGCCAATATGATGGTTATTTCACAGTCCATTTTTTGTAGGTGAGACAGTCTTCATTATGCTTTTATAACTATTCATTTGATACGATGTCAAGGTTTGTCCTCATAATCTATGTTTGTCCTCAACGATATTAAATATACTAAGTAAATATGGCAAATGAACTGAAGGTTTTAACGTTATTTTTCTATCTAACCTTCTTCGTACTTCTTCACTTAAAATACGAGTAATGAATTTGTCAATGTGACTTTGGTGGGCTATTATTGTCTAACGCACTCGGAATCAGCATGGGCTTGACGGGGTAAAGCGATCGCGACGCGGGATTTTTTTTTCTTGTTACAAATCAACCCCAAACTTTGCTTACACTTACCTGGATTTGTGTTTCGACTGTCATAAATTTGAGACTGTTTAAATTTTAAGCTTGAGCGTAAAATATATGTAAAACTATAAATATCAACTGAGTGCTGAATGAACTAGCCATTGGCGAGCCCGGAAAAACGAAACTTACAAGGCAAACTTTGTGTTCGTGAAAAAGAAACATAGGTACATACAATTAAGAAGTTTTGTAAGTTTACAGATCGCTGTTCTAGACGCTTGCACAGCGAAACTGTTTCACATAAGGTAGTTTTATGTTACTACAGATTTAGTACAGCAGATTGGGTTTCATAGGTTTACAAGTTGCTGTAGTGGCCTGAGATATACAGTTTGCAAATCGAAATTATGGGTATCGATTTTACAAACACATCGTTTGAAATTGAACTAACAATTATCTCAACGTTTCAGTCGCATTATAGGCCGCTGAAAAACGGCCGAAACTTCAAAGTATTTTGAATTAATTTTTAATAGAAAGTTATTTTTAAGTCCATCAGTAATAAATAATATGTGTGAGATGCATAAAAGTATAAAAAAAATTAAAATGAAACTGGCATTTCGTATATTCCTAGAATAGCGGGACACTCACTGGAAATTAAAATCACGCAGTTACTTTATTTGCAATCCAATCTACTGCATATATATTAAAATTGATGGCACCTCATTATTCCTGCCACAATTTACGAATGGCGAATTATGTTGATAATCGCGGTGGAATCGCAGCCATTATTATGGTCAAACAGTGCTCGATCACGTTCGGCCGCGCGTCATTACGGCGGCCGCTGTCGGCGACACCCTCACGGCGGGCATTACCTTTATGTCCGGGGCAAGTGCCGCTTTGTCAACAGCTTTGTTTTATCGAGGTATCACTGGAGAATAACTCTATCAAAATGTCAGTTCTGATACGATCGTATTCACCACGGATTTTTCTAAAACATTTTCATGCTCTACCCGAGCAGCCGCATAACGCGGTGGGCAAACTTTTAGGATAGCTCTCAGCTTTACCGTATTAGTCAGATATTCGTGAACCGCCTAAACACTGAAGTTTTAAATAAATGATTATGAAACTCGAGGTGGAGAAGTTTCTTGAAAATTTTACGGAAAATACGCGTAATGCTGAAACTTAGGGTGTGTATCTGTGTAAAGTATAACGTAAACTAATTTAAGAAGATTACAATACTCGTATGTCTATGAGCATAAATATTTATTATGTTTTCAAATTACTTTATCTTTAGCCCATAGATCATGATTAGATAACCAATTATCTTCCCTCGCAACAGCCCAAGACAAATACTAACACACAATGATCAAACATGTTCCAATTTAAAAGTCCCCGCCGGGGTCCATCCGCAAAAAGCTGAATAAATTTAAATGAAATCATCACAGTTTATTCAACTGAGATGGCGGAACGGGCGTTCAACCGACAAGAAAGCGCCTCAAGACTCATTTACAATTCCAATTAAGGACAATTCTCATTTACTTTTGTCGTGTAGAAATAACAAATCAGGTCGGCCCTCAGCCCAGTTCATACCGACCCCGAAGATCCTCGCGCTTTCACTTTTCACGCCAGCCTTCATGAAAAATTAATGCCTGTGATATTTACCCGTGACTTGTCTCTATGAACTTGTAGTATTTATCTCGAGCCGGCCGCGTGGAGCCAACTGTAACTAACTCGGTAATTGATAGCAGACTGAAATGGCAGTAACTTTTTTTTCCTGTCTTTTATTTGACGTAACAGGACGTAACTTTAGCTGTTAGTTAGTACTTAGTTCATCAAAATCATTATAACCTTTCCCTGTTGTCCGGTAAAAAAATTATCTAGATTGAAATAACAGAACCTTGACAAAACAACATCGTGTGCACAAAATGGGTGTTCAAAATATTTCTTTCTAGTTCATCTGCTTAAGATTATGAGGGATTAGGTACTAAAATAAATTGCTATCAGATTTTATTTTACGTTAAAGCACAGGTAACACAAATCACACGCCTTTCTGCTTTCAAATCATAAATTGAAAGGGAAGTTTTAATGTACTTAAAATGCAACATTGTATGCAAAAGCATTTTGCTGTAAAGCCTTTTGCAAAGTAATGTAACTCTAGTCTATCCAAAAAGATTTAAAATTCGTTTCGTGTTAAAATACAGTTCAACTTCACGAAATGATCGGACGGGACGCCGGACGAGAGCGGGATCACGCCAGACGATTGAAGCTGCAGGATTTTCTTAAAGACGCCAGTCGCTTCCAATAGTTATTTGCTGGTATTTGCAGAATCCACTATTGCGGGCTTAGACGTCCAATATAACTTACTGTGCGCTAACTGAGATTTGTTGGTTCTGGCCGAGAGATTTTATGGGGTTCTGCACAATCATCATTAAAGCTCAATAAAAGGCGCTCCTGAGCTACTTCTTGTGTACTCGACTTTGTGATATGAAAAATAATATCGTCAATAAAAGCAGTGCTGTGATAAACCACGAACCGTACACTGCATTTCTATGCTTTTAGTTCCAAACAGAACAAAAACATTCCCATTAAGTTTCTATCAACCGAGCGACCGTAAGTTGTTCACATCCTTCAGATTCACATCGTTCATTCTACCGGCTTAGCAGCTACACTATTACGAGTAGACACGCTATAGTGCTTCGCACTAAACTTGCCCAAAATTGTCAGGTACGCTGAAGCAGTTTTTTAGGTCTCTTTGGTGGAAAAGCGGGTGAGGTGCGCTCCGGCCGCGCGATTGGTTTTTGCTTGACATTTGCTTCCCAGATCGCGTTGCGCATCTTTCAATTTTGGCGAAGTTGAATACCGAGCACTGTACTTAAACATTAAACTACCGTGAGACTCACTCATGTTGAAAATTTTTACGAATAACTCACGTTTATTAAATCGAGTGTCCTAGATGAAGGGCTACGAATTAGCCCGAAATATGTCGAGCTAAACTTGATTTAAAAAACGTGAGTTAATCGTAAAATTTTTCAACACTGTACTTAAAACTTAAAACATTCCTCTTTTTACATCGGGAGTCAAAAAGTCGTCAAGAACCTATGTTGTAAATGTTGTAATTTCAATTCATGTCGTCAAAATAAAGTAGTCTGGAAAATACTTACTTACTAATATTATAAATCGGAAAGCGAGTTTGTGTGTTTGTTTGTTTCGCTTTCACGCCGTAGCTACAGAACCGATTGCTTTGAAATTTTGCAGACGTAAAGTTAGAAGTCCGGATTAAATAATAGGGTACTTTTTATCCCGGAAAA